>JAIPRL010000489.1:0-78164 GCA_025469235.1 Pemphigus obesinymphae | reverse complement strand
CCAAACTGATTTCTAGTAACAGTTGTCTCACCTCTTACCCTTTTATCTATTATCTTTTCCCAAATCTTCATACTGTGGCTCATAAGTTTTATCCCTCTATAATTTCCACAATCCTGTACATCTCCTTACCCTTGAATATTGGTACTACACAACTCTTCCTCCAAGTTTCTTGAATTTTTCCTTCTATTAGTATCTTATTAAAGAACTTTGTCTTTTGATATAGTTATTTGAAGTTCAAAAAAAATAAAAAATAAAAATACATATATATATATATATATATATATATTCTAAATATTTTATTTTTATATTTTTAATATTTTTTAATATTTTAAATATTCTAAATTTGCCAGTGAAAAAAAATTTTAGGGAGTTATAACAGAACTAGACACATTTATACGTTTATATACATTTATAGCTTATATAATTATTTTGTTTACTGTGTAAAGTAAAAACATAATATAATAATAATTATAATCTTGAAATAATTTTTTTGGCGCTGAGAATAGGCGGATTTAGAAGGAATAAGCCTCACTAAAAATGTTTACTCATTTTAGTATAAAGGGATCAGTTTAATAGAAATTATACACAATATTCATAAAACTAAAAAAAGTTTTATGAGAAAATACAGAAAAAAACTGTTTTACCCCTCCATAAAAAACAAAAAATAATTGATCACGCTACACCTATAGAGGGGGATATTTTAAAAATATAAGTATAAAAAATAATATATAAGTCAAAATATATCGATATAATATTATCCGATTTAATTAAAACGAAAATTAAAAAGTAGGTATTATATAATATAATACATTATTATGACGTAATATATATTATGTCATATTAAATATCTCCATTAATAGGAATATGTAAATGAAAAAAAAAATCAATGGCTTTTTAAATAATAATAAGAAAATTAAATTTATAAAACAAAATAATAAGTTATTATTTTGTTAAATATCTACATCATGGTTAATTATTATTAATAACCATGATGTAGATATTTGAAACAATGAAGTGCTATTATATATGAGTAAAACTTTAGAGATATTCTTAAACATGATGTTGTCTCAGTGAATAAAGCTATTGTGTTCCGGAGTTGACAATTTCTTACGGATCTCCTACCATGAACGGACAATCAAACATCATACCATAACCTTTCTCTTATTTCTTATATCTGTAGGGATTATTAAAATTTGTAATTTTTATGATTGAATTGAAAGAAAATGGTTTGAAAATATTTTAGAAATGTGAAATTCTAGGGCAAAAATTTTTATAGCAATATAATCGAAAAATATTTTGAAAACACGTATAAAATATTTTAATTCTGTGGGCGTATATATATATATATATAGTTTAATGTACTATATTTATATTGAGATTGATTTAAGTTCTTACTGAATGATATTCTCTACAATTTGTTCTCTCGTCAAAATCAGTTCATAACATTTATAGTTTAAACATCGAACTTGCCCCGTTTCAATGTAGGTATAGTTCAATGGCAATCGATTAATTTGAGTTTAGAAAAATTCGTAATGGGAACCGACGTTAAAAAAGATTTTCTTCGGCTATAGTAAGATGATATTGTTTCCGAGCCATTTTCGAGGGCCCGTATAGTATTTAAAAAGTGTTTTCGGATAATCTAAAAACCGATCTCGTAGATTTAATTATAAAATATATAAAATGCAATTCGGGGCCGACGGTGTATTATGCCTATGGGGTAAATGAAAAATTGAAAATATCACACACACATGAAATATAATTGTGCACTCGTGTCTGTACGTGTGTGTATTGTCTCACTCAAATCTGTACGAAAACAATCACATTTGCGATACCGAACACTTTCTGTTTTCGCTGTGTACATATTCGCGTACACACACACACGAATAACTGCTGACCCTATTTAAGACGGCGGTCTGTGCACAGACACCAGAAGTCATTACACAAATGGAGACTCGTCGCAATCGGATTATGCTGTTGCACGGCTACAGTAATAATAATTATTGTCAAGGGAACATTTCGTTATCCATGACGGGGGGGCGAACGGTTGTAAATTGTATTCTGTCGGTTCGGAGCAGGCAATACAACAACCACATCAACAACACCCCCGAAGCCACCAATTCAGGTATTTTCCTTCATACGATTATTATGCTTTATACGCATTATATCCATTTATTTCCTTTACTTTGCACGGGTAGGTACTGCTGTGCCGGACATGGCTCGACGATGCCATCAAAACATTATATATCGAGGGCCAAGCGAGTGGTAGTAATATATTTGAATTTTGTCAATATTATATAAATTGACAGTGCGCAATATATAATATATATATATATTTATCGTTTTCTCTGACTTAAAATGCATAATAATAATGCAACGCGTTGTCAATAAATATGTTACGCCCGTCAAAAATTACAGTAGAGTACCGGACAGTACTGCACAGAAACATCGTCTTCGCATAAGGGTACTTGTGGATATTAGTCAATATTTTGTTTTGATAATATCGAAACAGCTGTTTTGGTAACATTTCGGTTAAACGCACCTCATATTTTTTTTTTTTACGATTAGTAATAATTAACTCTACGTTTACCTACTTATACTTACTGTCCCGGTTTCTGTTCAAAATGCTTATTGTTTATAACTGTTATAAATATATCTATGAATTACTAAACCTGTTTTATACCTTATGCAAAAAAATATATATATTTGTTTTATACTTCATCAGCCTTAAATTTAAAATTATTTTTACAAAACTTAAATCGGACCACTGGAAATACTTGATAAAAATCGTTCTCGTTTCGAAATTTCCACTTGTAAATGAGTAGGTTTAGGTGGAAAATTTAGGGAGCATTTTCATTGAATTTCCCATGTTCCAAATATTATGTTCCAATAGCTCTAATACAATCAAAATGAGCACAATTTAGCGAAATAAATATTAAATCAGTGCTAATAAAAATATTATACATATTATACACACCAGTATATAGTCCTAATGTGACGAATACATAGTAACTACAAAAAATCAATTATTGGGAAAATAATATTATGGTATATATCTGATTAAATAGAAAATTTAATTTTTAAATTTTCAAGTTCATTGTTTTACCACATGAAAGATATAAAAATGAACTCAGAATGTTTAAATATTAAAAATATATAATAACCTAATTTATAACAGTTTAGTGTGTTATATTATTCATGGTAAATTACTACAAATATACACGAATACAATATTACGATATATCAAACAATATTCTGACAATATAGGTTTAAAAAATCAAACTATATGTAAAAAAATATAATAACCATAAGAAAAGTTTATAAATTAGGGTATAACTGTACTTTCAGATACACCATACATTTCCTAAATAATAACCCGATATACATTATACAATAAATAAAAGGTGGTTATATTTAATACTATAAATAATACCAAGTAAAATACAAACGTGGTCCAATAGTAGGTACTCACTTGGACAGGAAAATGAAATTATAAACTATTACACATAACTGAGTGCACCATACATGATATAGACTATACATATTAAAAACCGATGCACAATAAACATAGGTACACGAGAAAAAGATATCACATAAAAAAAACACATTTTCCTTACAAAGTTTTTTACAAAAGTTTGTAAAAATTTGCAATTTACCGAAAACTACTTTTAATGCACATCAAATTGCTGTTGAATATAAATTGTATGAAACTGAACTATAAGTACCTCTCAATATATAATTGGTACCGTTTAGTTAACAAAATACACTATGGAAAAAATTAACCATTTGAACTGCAACCTATATAATACAATTATTAATAATTTATGTATTCACCCATTCGGTATAATTAATTAAATTATGAAAAATAATTTTAAAACAAAAATATGACCTGATATTAATTTATTTATCTAATGCTCTACGGTAAATTGAATATAGTAGTAAATATGAGATAGCAATTATTTAGTTGTTTGTACACTAAACATTATTATACGTATATGACTAGAAAGCATAAATTAATACACTGTAATAATCTAATATTTTATATAAGATGATTATAAAACAATTTATTTTGATTGAAGTAATTTAGTTAGGTACATTAAACTAAGAAATTGTATTAATTACTTATAATATTACTCCGAAAGAAACGTTCAAAATGCGTGCTAATGTAATATCCCAAAAATTTCAGACAGTAGGGGGTAGAAGTACTTTGATCGTTGATTAGAATACTAGTGGTTGATATAATCATTGAATTTGAAAGCAATAATAAATCATTACTTTCAATAAAACGATTTTGATTAAAGTTCCAACGTATATAGCCTGAGTATTACTATTAGAATTTATACTGTTTATAAAAATACGATACAAATATACAATATACATAGTAGTATAGTAAATATTTTGTGTAAATTTCAAGTTTCTCACATTTTAACTTTTCAATTTATAATAATTTTCAGTATTTTTAGTAGTTATAAATATTTTATACTATCTTCTATTTAGTACGTTGGTTTCCAAGACTAGTTTATTTGTTATTTTCTAATTCATTTCAACTTTTCGTGATATTTCTTTTATAAAAGGTATACAAATTATTCTTTACACTTTTGAAATTTACATGGAAAATCAAAAAAAATTACTTTTATAAAGTATCAACTACAAGATATTTCCTATGAGATGTCTTGGAATAGAAATAAGAATACTCTTACATTACTACTTCTGCCTAAAAAGGTGTACCCATACATAAAAAAAATAAAAAATATCATTGTAAAACAAATACATACTCTACGCTAATATTCTAAAATGAAAAAAAAAATACAATTATGTACATTTAGGGGATATTCATTTTTTCAAAGAATATTCTCAAAAATGTATACCTAATAATTAGTATTTTTTTTAATTTAAACATATTTTATTGATATAAAAATTATATATCATAATATTTTTGCTAAAACAATGAATTTTAGTATTATGATTGGTAATAAACATCAAAGAAATTATTTAAAATATAATTTCTAAAAATGGGCACTAACCAAACCTAACCATTGTTATACAGATGAATATTTTAAGAATGCATTCGGAATAAAAATAGAATACTGTCAGAATATCAAGTAGCTAAACCAAACAACGAAATAATTACACGAATATTTGGGTCTTAAATGAAAAAAGGACACTTCAAGGAATTTGGTTTTTAAATTAAAAATAAAATGCAGTTCAATCTAACAATAGAAAATAGTTAAAACAAAATATTATTATATAGTCAATATATTAGGTACCACAATAAATATTGATTTTGAAGATCAAGTCCATAGAATTTTTAATTTCTTAAGTATTAAGTAGTCAATATTATTTAAAATAAATTATTGTAAAATTGTCAATTTTCAAGTAGTTATTCATTACGCATAGAAAAAAGACTAGGGAAATTAGCAGTCTTTATTCTATTATTAAGTATTTTTCACCCAAAAATTGTTCTCTCCATCGTTTTTATATTAATATATATAAAGAAAACTTATGATATTGTAATACTAGTACACTTATTACTTTTCTCAAAATCTGAAATTGTGTTAAAATGTTCACAAATATTTATAATTTTTAAATACCAAATTAATTAATACAAATTTAAAATGATTCCCGTTTTATCATTATAAATTAATCCATTAAGCCATTACTCTGTTTATTTTCGTGAAATGAAATTGAAAATGGTAAGTAACCTTGGTCACATTTTCCATTCATTAAATGGTTTTATTTTAACCTCGTTTTGAAAACATTGTACTGTACTCTTGTCCGTTACATCATGTAATACGGTCCCGTAATTTGTTGTCCGTGTCGAGCTAATTTAATAGTCGTCGGAAAAGTAGTAATGCAGGTTCCTTAAAACTTTCATTTTTCCTTTGTGCGTATGGAATTATCAATTGATTTTATAGCTCGTATATTTTCCTTATAACCTCTAAAACACATATTTATTTGCTATGTCAGTTTATTCATTGATTAACAAAATTCGGTAACCTGAGATACAATGAGGAAAAATGGAAGTTCAAAAACCGTCATTTCAATTATGAACACATCATTATCTTATTTTCACGCAATAAATTATTGGAAGTGGTAATCTAATAGATACCTAAATTACAGGATGGTAATAAAATAGTGTAAATGAAATAATAATTGTATTTTAAACATTAATGAATTTAAGTATGTGTATTTGTACATTATAAAAACTACTACTACTACTACTACTACTACTACTACTACTACTACTACTACTACAATTACAATACTACTAATAAAAAAATAATATATGTTGTTTTCGATAGGTTTTAAGTGCCCCCAAAATCACATAAAATTAATTTAAAATCTAAAATAAGAAATAAATTGATAAATGTATTTGGTAGTTTATTTATAATAAATATAAATGGTATTTTATTTATATTAGTCACCCGATTAAATAAAAAAAAAACCCCCGGTCAGTAGGAGGTGGAAGAACTTCGCTCATTGAATATAAGGATACTGGTGGTAGATAAATTGAATTTGAAAGCAATGATGAATATTTTATTTCTAAAAAAAAGGATTCTGAGCAAAACTTCGGTGTATAAACTTGACAATTATTTCAGATTATACTAATAATATATATATGATAATATTATATAATATATAGATCAATAAAACTTGAAAAAGTGTAAAATATTATTCGCTTGTTAGGGATTCGAACCGAAGCTCCACGTGGCACAATACGATCAGCTACCAATAGACTACGTAGATCACTGTTGTAAAGCATAATAAAATATACGAATTGATAAAATCGTTAAATTTTAATTTTATATAACTTTAAAAATATGTCTGAACCCAAAATTTTAAATTCAATATTATTTTTTTTTATCAAAAAATACACATTTAAATAAAAAAATTAAAAAATACCAAAAATACATATACACGACAGATATTTATGAGATCTTCTGTGCCGCTATCCCGTATACGCTTTTTATATTATAATATAAAATCAGCTAACATTGATAGTAGAAATTAAGTATGTGCTATTCAGACATTAATTTCCGAGTAACGAATAGAAAAAAATCGATTTAAGTCACAGCACGTTATTTCAATCATTAGTTATTATTAGGTTCATTCAGGTTAATTCAATCATTTTAATAGGGCTATAAGAATAAATAATTATTTTATTGTTTTTAGTAGATATCAAAGTTTTAAACTTGTTTTCACTTAATCTGCGTTTATCAGGTGTGCCCAACCTCAGACCAATTTCGATATATACTATTTATTTTATATACTGTTGATATATTCTTTATTTCCATTGATAAATGTTTTTATTTTAATTCTATTATAGATTCACCATATTTATTTTACTTAGCTATGTACTTATTAAATTTGAAAATTAAATTGTTTTATTTATTTGTGTAACTACATGATTGTGATTGTATGTAATGTATCGTAACTACGATTCTAAAAACCAACCTCCGGTTACAAAAAAACGTGGTAATTGATGATTATATTGATGAAATAAAGGAATTAGGTGTTGAAATGGAATTATTTAAATATTAAAAAATACACAATCACGTCTAAAAAAAAAAAAAAAAAACAATAAATGGTTAATTTAAAAAAATTTGAAAATATCTTAATCATGTTATGTTAAACTAAATAATCCTAAGACTTGGAATCACAATATAGTATTTTTGCGCTAATATGAATTTATTGTGATATTTATTATTTCCGCATGAAAGTGTGTAACGTTATTCAATCTTTAAATATACATTATTATTTATCATTCACTATTTTAATACCATTAATTTAATTGAACACAATTTATTTATAATTTTAGAATGATTGATTTGTTTATGTTATATATATATATATATATGACATAATATTTTTAAAATTAAATAAATTAATACGTCAGTAAAGCATGAACTCATTGTATTTGATTTACTGTATATAACTTGTTTTTTTCTTGTCGTTCGCAATTTACACAATTTATTAGGGTAAGTTTTTGATGTGAGAAATCGAGTTGTGAACATTACAGGTTACATGGTGGTACAATAAAAAACACCCTTACACTATCTTAAAGGTAGTTAATGAATTTTCCAATGGGACAAAGTTTGAAGTTCGTAATAATGTGGTTCTATTATAACGGGATATCAGAATATCATCAAAAGTTTTTGTGTCATGTATTTTATCAGGTCAGTAAATATTTCCCAGGTCTAGAACATTAATTAGTTGACCGCCAAATATTTTTAACTTCCTGCAGGTTATTAGTTAATTATTATTCAATCAGTGGTTGTACAAATTCAAACAACATTACAATTTAATAAATTATTACAAAACATATAACAATATTTAATAAAAGTAATATAGTATAGTATTATAGTATTATCATAATAAAAATATGTTGTTATATTATTAATGTTATTTAAATTTAAAAAAAAAATCAATTTCGATTTTTAAATTGAAATTGTATAAAAAAATTACAAAAGCTTATTATTCCTATTATTATTATAAGGCAATGGTTGTTTTATACATAAAAACGTACCTAAATAGATTTTTTAGATTCATAAAATATAAAATAGTATATTATTGTTAAAAATATTGTACCCAACTATAATAATACAATTATTTCGAATAATATATTTGTTACCTTTTCTTACCTATAATACTGATGATATGCTTTATGTTACATTTCGTATAGAGTATAGGCAACTGCGGTATGCGGTTACACGGTATACATTTCATATTTTTAAATCGGATTTATTTTCATTGTGATTACCATTATGATTTATTAGGATATTAAATTTGCATTTAAAATTATTTGGAGTTGATAATTATGCATCATTAATTTTCAAACTATAGAAAAATATTAAGTATATTATTATTTCAATATATTATACCTTTAACTAATACAATTTTAACAAATATTATATGTAAATAACAAAAAAAAAAACAATTTTTATAGTATTATATTGAATACATATTTAAAATTGTTTTACTAAGCTTTAAATAAAATTCGGTGCAATATATAAAGTTTAAAATTTTTTGTTTCTATATATTGCAAGTTATGTACTGACATTTGATAGGACATATATTTAAGAAAACGTGGTACATTTTTAAATATAAAAATTTGAAATTTTATGATTAAGTAAACGTATAATTTTTATATGTTAGTGTTTGAAAAATGACTCTCTACATAATATAATTTTATTACCTACAGAATTATAGTGGACTTATACAGATTAAAAATTATAATATTGGAGAATTATTCTAAATAATAAATACGTTTCAGGATTAATTAGTTTACCGTTACTTAAATTTAATATTTCACATCAAAGCTGAAAAGCTTTTAAAGGATTTTGATCAGTTAATCGTATTTAGATTTGTTTATATTTTCATATTTTCATATTATTTTTAATTAATATAATCAGAAACCAATTTCATGGAACGGAAACTCTACTCTGTTCTCAAAAATGTATGGAGTGTGCGTTTAATCGGTGGCTGCATTTTGCGATTGAACTAATACGCTTATTGTCACTACGACATGCCATGAAAAACCGGATTAGAAGAATGATTGAAAATGGTTAAGTCTGTCAGGCATTAAAATATATTAACGACTACCACAGAATAAGTGTAAAGCCAAAGAGGATTTCTAACAAACATGTCAAACATTCACTATTATTTAACGCCAATATTTCCCATTCATTTATTTATCACTGCCACGCACGGCGAGGTAAATAGTGACAGAGAGTGTAAGAGAAAGACAGATAGAAAGATACGATTTAATAAGAAGCATTCATATTAGATTTTATATCCAATACAGTCAGAGTTTTATACTATTATGAAAAATTTTATACACTTCCGATCGATGAGTTAATTTTTAATTACATTTATGAATTAATTCTGATAAATATTTACTATACATTATCTATGAATTTTATAATTTGTAATCATCTAGTATTTTTCAATTAAATTTATAAGATAAGCTAGATATATTCTGAATTATGTTTTAGAACCGCTTCTATCCAAATTATTTTTACTGTTATTTTTCTTTCATTTTTTGTTCTGTGAGTTTTCATTTACATATTGTTTATTTAATAACTTATTTTAGAATTTACACAAATACTTTGCTGTAAGCAATACGTTAAGTAAATTCTAATATTTCTTGTATTTTTTAAGCGATTACAATTGAAATCTTGAGGATTAAAATAAAAGAAAAAATATGGATTTAAATAATTTGTTATTTTGTATTAAAAAATAAAATTGGTCAATAATTTTAATTTTAATGTTACTTAATAAATTATAATTCATTACTTAGTTTTTTTATTTTTTATTATCTTTTTCAAATAAATTATGAACCTTAAATATATTTTGTTTTTTTATTTTATCTTTGCCTTACTCCAATAGTGTTGCAGATGAGTGATTTATATAATCATATAAAACTGAATGTACGATGTTACTTTTATAGGTTGTATACACTTTAAATGTACACTATTACAAATTGCAATTAATGTATGTAAGTGAGTCAGTTTTTTTTTTAATATATAGGTACGTATTACACCCATAATACAATAATATGTATATGATATCAAACTATGTAATACTACTAGTTGGCAATAGCTAAATATTACACTCTGATACATCTGACACAGAACGTATTTCATTTTAGTGAATCGAAAGTCAAAAATACAATAATTATTATAATTATAAATATTATTAATTGTGGACGATTAATGATAGTACTAATATTATCATAAAGGTAGAAAACGTTTTTATTAACACACGGCATCGCTACCAATGTAATTTAAATCTTCTTCTTCTTCTCTTTCGCTTTCTCTCCCAACTATTTGGGGTCGGCCACCCTGGTCCTACACTTCCACTTAACTCTATCTCCCGCATCTTCATCACTTACTCCCACCTTCCTCATATCACTCTCCATCACATCCCCCATCTCTTTTTTGGTCTTCCTCTCTCATTACCAAAAACATGCATTTCCCTTACTAATCTAATTACCTCAGTCTCTTCCCTCCTTAATACATGCCCGAGCCATCTTAATTTATTCTCTCTCATTTTGTCTACTATCGAAGCTACCCCTATAATACCTTTGATATACTCATTCCTTATTTTATCCTCTCTAGTAACTCCACTCATCCACCTTAACATTCTCATCTCAGCGACACTCATTCTCTGTTCTATCTTTCTATCTACTGCCCCCAAAATTCTGTTCCATACATCATTGCAGGTCTCACTACTGCCTTATAAAATTTAACATTTAACCTAATAGGGATTCCTTTATCACACAGAATACCTGACGCTTCTCTCCATTTCATCCATTCTCACTTAATCCTGTGTTTCATATCCTCTTCGAAACCCCTATCTTTCTGTACAACGAACCCTAAATACTTGAACCTCTCCACTTCTCCCACCACATCCCCACATAACTTTATTTCTAGCCTTCCCCTATTACCTCTGTGTTCCCTTTCACCAAAATCATACTCTATATATTCTGCTTTACTTCTACTAATCCTTAGTCTTTTACTTTCCAGAGCTTGTCTCTACTATTCAAGTCCACCATTCACTTCCTCAAGACTTTCTCCTATCAGTATTATATCATCTGCAGACAACATGCACCATGGAACCTCCCCCTGTATATATTTTGTTATCTCATCCATTACCAGGGAAAATAAGTAAGGACTCAAAGCTGAACCCTGATGTACCCCCACTCTGACCCTAAAATTCTCGGTTTCTCCACACAGACTTCTCACTATTGTACTCGCCCCTTCATACATTTCTTCAATTATGTTCACATACACCATTAGTAATCCTTTCTTCATTAATGCCCACTTTAAGATCTCCCTAGGAACCTTATCATAAGCCTTCTCTAGATTAATAAATACCATACACAATTTCTTTTTCCTTTCTCTATAACTCTCTACAATCTGTCTCGCACAAAATCTTGGCTCCATTGTTGACCTCCCAGGCATAAACTTAAACTGATTTCTAGTAACAGTTGTCGCACCTCTTGCTCTTTTATCTCTTATCTTTTCCCAAATCTTTATACTCTGGCTCATAATTTTTATCCCTCTATAATTTCTACAATCCTGTACATCTCCTTTACCCTTAAATATTGGTACTACACAACTCTTCCTCCACGCTTCTGGAATTTTTTCTTCTATTAGTACTTTATTAAAGAACTTTGTCAGCCATTGTATACCTAAACTTCCTAATACTTTCCATACTTCTACTGGTCCTTCATCCTTCTACTTTCATCCGGTCCCTCCGCTTTTTTATTTTTCATTTTTCTCACAGCACTCCACACTTCCTCTTTCCTTATTAAATCCACCATACCCAAATTCCACTCTACCTGATCAATTGCCTCATTTAATAATCCCTCAAAATAGTCTTTCCATCTCTTTATCACTTCCTTTTCCTCTGTTAACACCTTCCTATCCTCATCTTTTCTACACCAAACATTTCTAAAGTCCCTGGATTGTTTTTTTCTTTCCTATAAAAAAATCCTATAAATATTATATATTTGAATTCCCAATGTAATTTAAATATATAATATTAAATAACATGGGTAGGTATTATTCAAAAATCAAAAATATTTTAATCAATCATAGAAATTTATCCACAGTTTATTAAATACTATCAATAATATCAAATTCGACAACAATATTAAAAGGTAGGTACACACCTACACAAAATAATGTACTTTTAGAACTGTAGTATAAAATATAAGTAACTTGAGATAAAATGATAATTTAATTTTAAAATCGCTGAATATTGTTATTATTTTATATAATTTTGGATTTGTTAAATAATAATTTTTGAAGACACTAGCATAACATTATTATGATAATATGATATTCACAGTTAAAATGATAAAATTGTTATCATGTATCAGACTGTATTTCATGTAAACAAAATATTTATGAATATTAAATGCATCCCGCAATTATTATTGATAGATAAGCGGCAAAAATATTGACATTTCCACAAATTTAAAAATTGTTTAAAAATAATTGACCCAACGTTAGTAAAAGGTTTTGACATCAGATTTTTTTTTAAAAATCAGATTTATAAAATGGCTATCTAGATTTTTCTTTTTAATTTTAAATACAATTTTCATTTTTTATTTGGATTTCCTAAACATTAAAATTTAATTAAAAAATATTTAAGTTATAGCGCCAGGCTGTAATAATAATTAAAAAAAAAAAAAATTAAAAATATTTAAGAGAAAAAAAAGTTATTGCATCTGTTATATAGTTCAATTACACCTTGTATAGTAATAACATAAGTATGAATGTATATATTATCTGAAAGTGTAATTTAGGATTATCGTATTATACGTAACTATGTACAATATCCAAATTGCATTAACTGCTAGACTGATATAAGGTTTTAAACATTTAATTTTCAATTTATTTATTAAATTGTTTGAATTTTCGGGAAAAATATTAAATACAAGAAACATATATGATTTATATATATATATATATATATATATAGTACCTTCATATAATACAATTTTGGTATAATTTAAATATAATATAATATTAGTACATATTATATAATGTGTAGTGTATAAATATGTATACTATGAAATGAATAATATGAGTATACACATAGGCATAATATAAAGATATTAAAATAAAATAAAATTAAATACACATTACAATCTGTAGTTTCATTAGAAAAAATGTGTGAATACTGTATTGTATAATTTAAATATTTTTTGCTCTATTTATTTAGTTTTACATTTTTTACTATCTCATAAACGAATAAAACATCAATATGTGCTTAACATACCATTAATATAAATATAACTTTACCGTTTATAAACTATTAAAATAATATTATATTAAATATCTTTTGCTGTTCAATATTGGCTATAGTTCCATTATAAATATTTATGTTAGGTAAATTGTTGAAGTTTTAACGAATAGTTAGTATCTATTTAAAATCACGAATCATGTAAAACATAATAATTTATATTAAAATGTTTTATTGAACACCTGTAAAGGGAGAGAAATTGTACGGGGTAGACTACTAGGCCTACTATGGACTGAATGAGTGTTGCTTTTTACTATAGCCACCGACCTGGATTGATGAATTATTAAAAATTCATATAATCATGTGATGTGTTTTATTTCTATATTGTAATAAGACCGGTATTATTTATAAACATTCAGTTCTTCTTGTTATTATACTCTTATAAATTAAAAATTACACCAGATTTAATGAACGTACGGTTAACATTTGGTTAACAATTTGTGTTAACAATTTATTTCATTTTATTTCCTCTCCATAATGATATATATAAAAGGAATTTTTTTACAAATACACACAATAATATATTTTTTTTATATATATTTGGTAATATAAATTTTTAATAATTAATTTAAAATATAGTAAATAAAATTTTATTTGATATATAATAAATAATATAATATATTGTTTAATTTATACTTAATAAAAATAATGCAATTTATATGTAAAAAGTTACATTTGTAGAATAACTTTATGCTAATATTTTATTAATCTAGTTTACTAATCTAGTCACTATGTACAAAAGCAATTGTCCTAAACTCTGTAACTAAAAAAATGGCCATGTATAGTATATTAGTGTATTACTAAAACTGTATCATTAAACTTCTCGGTCCAACGCAAAAACGGGTTTGTTTGGTGCTTGAAACTTAAATAGCAAGTTATTGTTTTTCTAACGACATAATCAAGAACCTATAATGTTCAAACTTTTATTGTCTACTTAAGATATTCAATCACATACTAGAAGTAATTTTTAATGAACTACAATTAAACTATGATTGTTTTAAGAATAACATATAATTTATATCATGAAGGATATTCCACTTATAATTTATACTAAATAATATATTTAAAAATGGAATTAGATATAGTTTTAATATTTCACTGTATGTTTTTAATAATCTAAAAATATTTATATACTCTCCATAAAAAACATTTTTATCACTTGTATTTTTAATGTATTTTTTATAGATTCTATTTTTAACATATTTATGTCATTTCTGCATCTTTTACAAAGCACTAAAATTATATTTTAATGTCATAAAATACACAGCTGTTATAATAACTTTTTATTTACCGTTCTGTCAGATACATGTTTGACCCTGCAATGGAGAATAGCAGTCTGACCAACGACAGCCGTCACATTGTGAGGGGAAATGTCGTCAAATAGTGGCCTTTGTACAGGCGTCCCTTTATGTGGTGTTGGTTGTACATTTTGCAGCAATAAACTTGAATCCATCGAAACTAAAACAATAATTCCAGTTTTTATTGTATTTTAATCAATGATAATTAATTAGAAAATTTTAATTTATATTTTGACACAATTAAATATATGTAATACAAAAAATATATATTTTTTTACACCGCGTTACTTTTTACGACGTATCTATAACCATAATTCATCATCAGTACATACCTAACGAGTAAACTTCATTTTAACAATCCATCCATGCCATGATGTTTTAATATTATGTTTCATTTAATCCGACTGTACCTATACTAACTATTGATTAATATATAATTCTACTTATTTTAAAACTAAAAACTTCCTTCAATATATTAATAAATATCTCAAAATTCTATACCGAAAAAGCTGTGTTATCCTGTGTATATCCACAAATCGCAAATCGTATGCTAAAACATAATGGTCCGTTGTATATTCCCATGGGAACATCATTTTGGTTACTACCCTCATTGTCGACAATATACGTGCCAGTAAAATTGTGGAATACAATTCAGAATATGTATTATCCTGGTGAAGGGGCGTGGAATGCAATCATCAGGGACAAGTGTCAGAAAGGCAAATATCATTATTTTAAATGGATTGAAAAATATATAACAAAAAAAATTTTCATAAATTGCACTTTCAAATCGAAATATATACGTAGTCAGCTAGAATTGATTTATTTGTTTGATTTTTTAACATTATCATGAAAAATTTAAATATTTCTATACTATACTTTTAACTAAGAATTAGAATATCTAGAGCTGATGTATTAATTGAACCAAATTCAAAGATTATTTTTAAATTTTATTGGTAAAGCAAATTACTTTTTCGAAATTAAATTAGAAAATATATATAAATTTGATTTATAATATTCACGTATATCTATATTGTTCATAGGTTAATTGGAGTTTTCATATAACAATCACAGACTATTAATATAATTTATTATAGTATCTTCTAATTTTTTTAAAATAATGAAATAAATATATTATAGTTTATAATATTGCTTAATCAAATAATATTAATAGAATATAATGAATACACATACTTACGATATAATATATTTTAATTTACTATATTGAATTAAATATATTGATAATCTATAAACTGTATATACATTATATCCTTTTTTTTTAGTATTTCAGTAATCATGTTATCAATTTCTATAGGTCCTATCATAGATCTGAAATAATTGGAAACAGATATTACTTTAGAATTGTTATTTTGATAATTTTTTAGAAGTTTTCAGAAAATTTTATAAACTCTAACAGTATAATATATAATCATACAAGATATATGGGTACACAATTACCTAGATGGAGAATATAATATCTTAATATAGGTACTAATTTTGTAAAATTAAAAATTTATTTCTATTTTCTTTATTTCAATAAGGATCAAAATTTATTGAATATCAAAAGTCAATAATCGGTTAACTTAATACTGTAATTAGTAAATACCAATAGCATAGAAAATATTCATTAATTAGAAAATATTATACTTCTTTATTTAATACTGGAATTATTATTATTATAAAAACATATGATATATATTATATTTACATTATACATACTATTAGACTAGACATAAGCAATTAATCTATATGAAATAAATAAGCACCTTTAAACATTATAACTATGTTTTTTTAATTAAATGAAAAATAAAAACTGTTTCAATTTTTAAAATAATATATTTATAGTTGTAATTTATTCAAATCTGAGAGAAAATTTATTATTTTATGTTTGTCCTTTTTTCAGGAACATCATGATTAAATTTAAATAATTGTTTTTTTTTTTTTTTAATATTGCTGTATTTAATTTTAATTTTATTGTGTATAGATGAAAAAATAACCTATATAATACATAAGACTACTAAAATGATCAGTTATTATATATAGTATCATAAAACTAAATGAATAGTAAACAGTAAATGTGATATGAAACGTTTTAAATATTAGTATATCTCAATGCATTTTAATTCCAAAAAAAAAACGTTGATTATAAATATTTTAATGTAAAAAATATTTGAGATCTATACACTTGATGACTTTTTTTTGGCTTATTCATGTATTTAGATCAATATTATGGGTAAAGACTAATAGTTCGAAATGATTATATTTTCGATTAATTATCAATAAAAATATTAAATTGATTTTATAATAAACTAAATTATAAAATCAATGATTTATACTACAGAGTATAGGTATCGTATAGATAATGCAATAAAGTTGCACTATATATTGTTTTAGATCAAAATTCAATAACCTTTAGAATTAGTCGAAATAGTAGCTTATAAAAAATGCGTTACATTACGTATAAGCACTCTATTCCATGAATATATCGTAAGTATATAAAAAAATTATCAGTCAAATTGTTTGTCTTTCATATCTACCAGGCACCTTAAACGAATTATTTATTATTTGTTTTATTTATCTTTAAAATATATTATAATAATACCAGATTTAATAGAAAACACACATTTTCATCATAATATGTTATCGTGAGAGCTTATTGTATGCATAATAATAATACTGATGAACCCGATAACCATATTGGTAAGAACAAAGGTTTTCAGGCATCCTAACAAATCATAGTGATTCAAACGATTCGATTCCATATATACATGAAATAATACAGAATATTTGCTGTGTATAACTACTTTAAGCTACAATAATGGCATTAAAATACAGTCTATTTGTGCATTATATAAACTATAATGGGATAGTATCAATAATATACTTGTTATTACGTGTGTTCATTATTTAGATGTTAAATTATCCATTATAGTGAGATTCTCGTGTATATACTCATATATCCACGGAAAAATGGTTTATACAAATTTAATTTCATAAACATAATTTTTTTTAATGTTAATCTTTAAATAAATAAATTATAAATTTACGCAGGTATATATAGTTTATATCATCTTGAAACGATATTATAATATGCATTTATTTCTTATTATAAATGTATAATTATTAATAATATACAATAAATATCACATCTAAAGTAATTTATTTTCATTTTTGCGTACAATATTTTAAATGTTTTCAGTCGAGTAAAGATATGGAAAAAAAAATAATAATTACTTAACATTATTAGTTAAGATAGGATAAAAAAAAGGATTAATGAACAATATTAATAAAGATCACTTTAAATCGGCAATAAAATTGTAAGCTACTGAAAAAATAGAAATGGCTGCAGCGTTACATTCTTATTGCCCGGAATGATTATCTCACACATTTCAAGTTATAAAAACGAAAAAATTTATACTATATAACGATTTGTTCCGAAAAACATCTACTACTAGATTATGAGGATAACTTTTTTAATATTAAGTTTTGAACGGAACGAGAAATCTATTGATTTTCCAATAATTCTTATTAGTTTTTAATTTAAATGAATTTTTGAAAAAGTGGAGTTGGAATGAAAAAATTGTTCCATTATATTATTCTAAATTCGTTTTAAACGATACTTTTCTAGAGGAATTTTTTCTATTAACCTGGTAGTGAAGAAAAACTGCATAATAATTATTCAGTATATAAACAACTACTTAGACATCTTATTCATTAAAATGGGACAGTATTATGAAGTTTTTTAAATTATATTTTTATATATTTTTTTATAACTACCGATTTTTGAATAATAATGTAAATCTATGATTTAAAAACATGCATTTTTTCAATTAAAAAAAGTTTATTGTAAAAAAAAATCTACACAAATACAATTTTATAATATTTTCTTTACATTTTGATATTAAGGAAACTAGGAAACAACTTGTAAAATATTATTAATGTTTTAAATATTAACGTAGTAAAAATAGAGGGATAGCATAATAGAACTATCCTAGGAACAATCATTATTTTTATCTTTCTACAATGTTTTCAAGTTGGTATAATTAATTAAAAAGTACCGAAATAATGTTTTTAAAAAAATTGTAAAAAATTAAAACACAACTACAATAAAAATAACGTTAACATGGGAATACTTATACATATTTTAGTTTTAATATTATATACCATTATATATACATTTATATTTATTATATTTCGTATTTTCTAGAAAATGTAAATGCAAATTTGTATTTGTTTAATAAAAAAACAAAATTAGATGTACGAATACTTATATTCTATATGGACAATTCCCAATTTAAACTATTAAATTACTATTAAACTAATAATGATGACATTTTAATATAATTTGAATATAACTGGCATTTTTTAGCATACATATTTTTTATTTTTATAAAATTTACATATTTATTATATTTAGTGGAAAAATTTGTTTAATATCTATATATCTAATCCGTGCAGTATTCTTCGATTTTTCACTTTCGTTATATATTATGCAGTTGTTTTCCAAGATTGTTACTAATATCCGTCTAAAACTATATACTTTCTTCTCGATCAGGTCTCTACTCAATTTTATAATTATAGTTTATATTTTAAAGATTCTCTTATCACTTTGTTCAGTATGGTTTGCTTAACGAAGCCATGGAATTCTCACTCTTTTATGGTTCTGCTTATTCATGGTACTTTTATCATTTATCTTATCTCTTTATTATGCCCTCACCATAGAATATTCGGTGCCCTCACTAACAGTACCATATTGAATATGTACCCGCATTTATAGCTAACTTATTTATTTTCAAAAGCCCATAGCTTCAGTTGATAACATTGTCTATATTTTGTTTCTGAGCTAGTGAGTCAACTTTGTTTAGATTAAGCGTTTTAGAATCGGTTTTTTTTCTTTTTACCAATATTATAGGTAATTATTTAAATTGTTTACATCAGGGGCGGCGTTATGAATTGCGGGGCCCTAATTTTTATTAGTATCCATAGTATTTAGTAGTCCATAGTCATTACTCATTAGTATTTATATAATATCCAGTATCCATATTGACCATTTTTTAATTTTTAAATTACAAATTATAACACAGAATAATTTGATTTAACATTTTTCTCTAAGCAGAAAACTGTTTTCATGGGGCCCTTCATACGGCGTGGGGCCTTAAGCAACTGCTTTGGTTGCATTTCCCTTCCGCCGGCTCTGATTCACGTTAAGCAGTGTGTATGTGTGAGTAGTATTAATTGGTCTTTAGTATGTGTAATGACGTTTGACGTAATAATGTTGATGTGACATGTCAATAAATACGGCTACCGTATTTGAAAAGACATTAAATTCCATATCCAACATACCGATTGTCCTAGTGATGTCATAAAGATTCTGAAAACTGATTTAAATTATTCGTAAAATAAACTTTCCCACTTTTTTAAATTTTTTCCCTTGATTTTCACATGAATTTAAAATATCCATTTCTAAATACCCGAATATATTAACTAAATTTTTGGCACACTTAGTGAGCAAAAATAAAAAATGTGAGAAATTCGATCTATATTAGATAAAATTGTATAGTCCTTCAGTATTTTATATTCGGTATTTATAGTCCTAAATCCATCGGTACATTGGAAATAGAAATGGTCTAAATTGCTATGTTATGTGTGTGATATAGAGAGAGACTATATAATCATCACTTCTAATCCCTTTAATGTTTTTTTTCATAAATATCCTTTTTTAATATCCAACAATAATGATTTAGATATTCAGTATAAATACATTACTTATTTTAGTAAATTATAATTTATTTTCTATTAAATTCCGCAATTTAATAAACCTTATTATTTATTCTATATTAATTTTTAAAATATTATGTTTTCATCGTTATGAGGAAAACAAATTGCTGTGCATAAATAGGAGAGCTTTTTTTCATAATTTTATCGCTATCATTAAAATGAAAGGCCGTTATAATGACGCGGAGGGCTATCATGTATTTTATTAAACGGCATATCATTGGTTTGTTTATGAAGAAGAGAAGGAACCAAAAAGATTAACCAGACTCTCCGACATAGGTCTACAAAGGTATTTGTCAAATGACAAAACGGACCTCGATTTTTCTCTCTTTTTTTTCCGAAATACACGATCCCAATTTTTCAAGACTTTTAACTCATTTGTTCCACCGCCCATTTTTAATACGTTTGCCATTTGAGCCATACTGACACAAATTTTTCTTGCTTTTCCCATCTCTAGGTACTTTTATATATTTTTTAGGGCTTTAATAAATAATGAGAAGGAATGAAAAATCGACTGATAAAGATTGTGCAATGTTTTTGTAACAATGTTTCTTTATTTAATTCGTCAGAGTGATGTACTTTATTTTCTTTTAGGGAGAATGTACCTTCCCAATTGTTCAGAGAGAAGATACAAATTCATTACTGATAATTTTTCTGACATTTTATTTTTTAAATATAGTTATCCATAATATATTTCCATGTATCGAAGTAGCAACTTTCAAGTATTGAATAACTAAAAAATAATACAGAAACAATCTTATTTTCAAGTATATCTTTGTATATAGTTGTGTAACATTTATATACAATTTATATATATATGTATATTTTATGTATGTATTTGTGTTAATTTTTATAAGCACATTATGTCATAAGTTTATTTATTATTTAATATTATATATATAATATTTTATGGAAAATATTAGTAAAATACTAGTAATAAGTAATAATTAATAACATTTATCATATATCGATAAAATTACAAAATTTAATAAACATCGGTTATTTGTGTGATAATAATAATTTACAACGACTTAAAAAAAAAAATAATAAGAAAGCATAGGTATATCAATAATTTCAATTACATAATAAACCTATAATATAAAAACAATTGGAACGTAATAAATTTAGAGTTTTTTTTATTAATACTTCGGTGTCAAATATACAGAATAAATTAATTTGTTTTCAACCATCTTATTATGTATATTGATATATACATAAATCATTCAAAATTTAGTAATTGTTCTTGAAATGCATTCTTATTTTTATTTGTCTAAATTGTCTCAAAATGAAGTTTGAATTGTGTTATAATAAAAAAAATAAAGTACTTTATAATATACTGCCATTAATATTTAACTCTTTTTCAATAAATTATAAACTATAAATATTAAAAACATTCGGGTAATATAAAAAAATGATATTTATATAAATTATTGATAAAATGAAATCATGTCTTGTATGTTATAACAGACGCATGTTATTATATTAGTAAAGTTCATTATATAAAAAAAATTTTAATATTTTCACTCTAAAAAATATTATGAATTATTAAATTGTTATTATTATTTATGTGTCTTGAAAGTTTTTCTTTTATTCTTTTTCATATTTTTCCACAATTCTACATTATATAAGGCACTTGTCAAATATAATTTGTAAGTAGTATAATATTCGTTTGTATGTTATTTATTAACCATGCATTAAACATGAATGGTAATAAATACAATCTCGTAATTTTTTAAAGTTAAAGAAATTCAACTTTATGTTATTTATTATGATGTAGTGCTTAAAATAAAAAATTGTACTTTATAAATTCACAAAAAAAAACTACAAACAATACTTTACCTAAGACATGATATTATGTACGTGAACAAACTATGGAAAGTATTAAACACTTCTTATGTTACACCGATGACCTGTATACTTTAAAAAAAAAAATTCGTATTGAAAATATTCTTTGTTATATAATTCTACAATTTAACGTTTAAAAATTACTCCACGACTATTAACTTTGAAATTATCAAACTTTCAGAGAATACAAAATCGTTATAGGTACACTAGAAAATATAATTTTAATTAAAATACTATTTGTGATAAATAAAACATTTTCAGCTATTGTACGTTGATTTGGATAGGTGAAATAAATGGTTTTCGTTAAATGAGATGTAATTCAAATTTTTTTTTTTTATTATTAAACAAGGACGAAATACTAATATTTATTTAAATGTTAAATATTAAATATATTAAATATTATAATAATATTTAATATAATAATATATTAAATATGTGCAATTATTGTTAATTAATAATTATATATAAATAATATTTAACATATTATTATATAATGAGTACTTGTGACTATTTATATAATATTATTTGTTTCAGTTTTTATAATGTTATGATATTGTGTACAGACACACACACATCGCGAACTTTTAACAAAATAAATATACACATTAATTTGTTACAATAATTTACATATACGCAGTTGTAATGTTTGTAAAATGCCGATGGATGTTTACGAAAAATTTCTATATATTTTCCATTACAAATTGTTCAATAAATGATGGATGACGTACGAAGATGTATCTGAGCAAAGGGACCGGCTGGAGTTCTATGAAAAATGTTTGTAAGAGAACTTAAAATAATTTAATAAACGATCGGTACATAAAAATATAATAAATATCGTTTCAAATATATTACGTACGATATATTGTCGCATTTACAGACACCTTTCAAATATTAAGTCTCTTTTGAAAATGCTATACGCGCCAATGGCATAAGTATCACCTTCACAAACTCTCTATATTCCAATCAAACAACACACAGAGCGCATAAAACATCTCACGACGCCATCAAATAGGAATACCGACAGGATATACCACCTACCCGATGTGCCGACTGTATAAATAAAAAATAACGATATTTCGACGCCCACAAAGTCTAGTTTTTACATAGGTAGTCATTCACACGACCTCTCATCCGCGAGATACGACCGCAGTTTCAGTCGGAAAAATATGAGTGCGACCGCACAAAGGTCATACAGATACCTGACGACCTTTGCCCTAAGATGATCATCATACGCCGATACCACAGAAAATTGTTTGTTTCGTCTCATTGTATCATCGCGTATGTTTTTATCCTAATTTTAATTATTATTTCCTTATTTTTTTAATCCATTTATTTATGGTATTATCCACTAGATTTTAGTTCTCTCTTAGTTTCATATTATATAGTATAATATCTCGTCAAACACCGTCTTCGATGATTATATGATACCGGACATCAGGTAGATAATTTTAAACGTTCTAGCTTTTGCTTTAAATTATTCTTTGTGTACGTTTTACCGCGTTAGCATCTTGTATAGGTATTTAGGTACATTGCAGTAGCATTTATGATTTTCGTAATTCTAATGTCGCGTACGCAACACCGAAATATTCTTACGTCTTATAGGAACCCGATAAATTAATTACTTCTCGAATAAAACCTTCATTTTTATTATCCTATGCTGTTAAACAATCCTTTTAGGCATATCGTATTCACATTATAATATTAAAATATTCTAAAATAAAATTAATAATTTAATCAGTTAGAATCAAATCGTATATGACGTCGATATTTGCCGTGTCGTGATCAATACATATTTGCATTTTAATTTTCATATTTTAATACACGCCATTGTGGTCAATACATGTTCATATTTTCTTCATCATATATATCCAACTGATTTCTTAATTCTGGTCAGGGACACACTTTTTGAATCCATTTCCCCGATATAATACGTCCTGAGCATATCAGTGTAAGGTCTACTCACAAACTCGAATAAATAATCTTGTGCTCTCTATAAATCCTCGGTAAATACATCGCGTCGTATACACCGTAGGTATATCACGCGTTCCCTAAAAAATCCAACTCTTTCTTCGCATTAACTTTATCCTTTTTTAAATTTAATTAATTTTATTCATTTTAGTAATACGGCAATAATCAATCAACAATTAGTGTTAAAGGTATCGTATGATGTTTAATAGTATGTTAAAAAAAAATTAAATTTATAAAACTTTGATGAATAACTACAGAAGTTTATCAGGATTTATTATATTAGAGAACTTTGTTGAAGGCAATTGTGTGTATATAGATAATAATAAACCTAGTACCTAGTACTTATATTTATTGTTATACTTGTATACAATGCACTTTCTATATATTTTGAAAAGCAATACAATATAACAAGATTGAACAGTTTCTAAGTAATTTAAATTGTATATAATGTATTACATCTTATAAGACACAATAGATAAAATATCCAATCTATTAGTTGTACAACAAGAATCTTAGAGGACACTTATATAGATCACTATTATGTTTAAAAACAACTACACGTTTATATATATATATATTTATTATCTTTAAAAGTATATAAGAATAGGTTTCAACATGTAAGTTAAATATAATGAAACTGTTAAATTAACTGTTTTAAATTAAACTCAACAATGGATTAAATTTATAGTATTTAAAAAAAATTATGTACTAGAACTACAAATGTGATGAAAGCATTAAATATGTATTTAAATACAAATGCTTTCTATGTAGTTACCTAGGTGTTTAAGTATTTATTATATTATTTAAATATTTTAAATCTAAAGAAGTTACGTTATTTAAAAAATTTTTTACAATGATACTTTATTCTTGCAGGTACATATACGAATATAAGCAATATTCGTATATTTCTATGAGTTTTAAACTGAATAAATACTTTTTTTTATACCTCATTATTATATTTTGTATCTGATGGAATTATGATTCCAATGTAATCATTAATTTTTCATGAAAAATTGATTAAGTAATTGAATTAAAAAATATCCACAATTATTTTTTCGTTCATATAGATGTAATAAAAGTGATTTTAATATATGATCTACATAAAAATCTGGTATTAGTTACTAAAATAATTTAAAATCATAATATTATAATAACTTAAAGATTTAATGTAGTACATTTTATAAGTACTTTAAAAAATATATAGAAATTACATTTTTTTAAATTAATTAAATAATAATGAATATATTTTATGAGCAAAAATAAATATTTAAATATGATTCTCCGCAAAAATATTATGAAATGTATTAATGAAATAAAAATGAAATAGATATTCGATTTTTTCATGATTATTTACTTTAATACTTGTATTATAAAATAATAAAAACCCACAAATGTAACTTTTGTTGTAAAAATATATAGAAATCAATGTGTTCAATTTATACTGAATTTGACAAATAGCTAAACTGCATATTATATTAATTCACAGTTCGACAATAAAAACATTTTTTTTTTTTTGGTGCCCCAAATGTTTAAACTAATTTTGATTATTTTGATATACTGATTTCAAATATAAAATCAGTTTTTCTTTATCACCTCTACTTTTTGAGATTCAGCATACCTGTATTATATGAACTATGTTATCATACAAGTTATTAATTAATAAGTTATTATTAAATATCCTTTTATTCTTAAAAAAATATATGAAAATCGAGATTTAGCATTAACATTTAATTATTTTTTAACGTTTACGCGGAATTTTCATTGTCATCAGAGGAAAAAAATGACACTAAGTTGAAAAAGTTGTATACATAACTCTGATGTGTTTTTCTATATATGTGTTGAGTACACTCTTAAAGATACCAAAAATATCATTACCGATTTGATTAAAAGAGCTTATTTTGCATACTTTTGAGTTAGGCTCGGTGACCAAGATGAAATTTGGGCTCCACATATTGTGTTTAAAACTTGTAACGAACACTTACGACAGTGGACTAATGGGAATAGAAGGATCCCAAAATTTTGTGTTCCAATTGTATGAAGGGAACCTATGAACCATTTTGATGGCTATTATTTTTGTATTGTTAATATTACCGGCATAAACCGAAACAATTGTAACAAGTGGACATATACTAAATTAGCCTCTGCTAGACGACCTATTCTTCACTCAGACGAAATGTCAATTCTATTGTTTCAGCAGGTTCCAACAGTTTCTGAAGGTGAAATCCATTTTTCTGTTGTTACTTGTAATAGGGATTGAGAGAGCAACAGTGACTTTGAGGGAACATCATCATTTTTCAATCAAACTCAGTTGAGGGACCTGATTAGGAATCTATGTCTCTTAATAGAAGCATCTGAGTTACTTGCTTATAGACTCAATGACAAGAACTTACTTGATAATGGTACAACAATTTCATTCTGTCATATTAGAGAAATTGTTTTGCTATCATTCTTCTCCCACGAAATCAATCTTGTTCTTTTGTCAAGATGTAAGAGGACTTTTGATAAAAAATGGGTCTTTCTAAATATTTTCCATCTGATTGCCGTCTGTTTATTGATGGCTCTCAGCGAAATTTGAAATGTGTACTTTTACATAATGAAAATAAATATGGGTTATACCCATTGCTCACTCAACCAAATTGAAAGAAGAGTATATTAATATAGCTTTGATCAGGGATAAGATTAAATTTCACCTACATTAATGGGTTATTTGTGTGGACATGAAAATTGTAAACATTCTTCTTAGTCAGCAAGGAGGCTACACAAAAAATTCTTGCTTTTAATGCCTATGAGATAGTAAAGTGAAGCACGATCACTGAAGAATAATATAGTGGCCTTTCAGTACATAAGACAAAAAATACCTAGAGTAAGTTCAGAAAAACTGAAACGTGGAATTTTGAATGATCCTCAAATCAAACAACTTATAAATGATTATCACTTCGTGGATTCCACGGACGGAACAGAAAGAAAAGCACGGGACTCATTTGTCCTGGTTATTAAAAACTTTCTGGGCAATCACAAAGCAAACAATTATGTTGATATATATATTATATATGTATAACAGCATGCTTAAAAACTTCAGAGACCTTGGGTGTAATGTGAGTACAAAGGTTTATTATCGACGTAGCCACTTAGACGGTTTCCCTAAAAATTTTGGAAATACTAATGAAGAACAAGGTGAACGATTTCATTAAGACCTAAAGATTTTATAACACCGATACTAGGGTAGATGGGATACTTATATGATGGTAGATTACTGTTAGAATCTGCAAAGAGACTGTAATATCAAAACTCATTCAAGAGTTCCAAATAAAAGAAGTTTCCAGGGTGATACAAAATAAATTTTTCATTTGTGTAGATGGGATTTTTCTGATATATATATTTTTAAATAATTTATTTTAATTTTAAGTACTATTCCACACAGTACAAATATATCTAATGAATATACAATGGATATACTTTATGGATATCCTGAATATCCAAAGAATAATTCTGTATGTCCCATGGATATCTATTAGATATCAAAATGTTCGCTTTTTAATCGTTTATTCACAAGCAATATCTAATGGATATTTATAAACAATATTCAATGGATAAAAATAAAACTGTACACAAATAAGACAAGTCACAGTATAGAAACTACGTTATAGAAATAATATAATAAAGAAAAAGAAATGACAACGATCACGCCTAGCCGGTAACATCAATGAATCACCTTCGCACCAGAGCGCATATACGACAGTGAGCGTTCCTTAAAACTTTTCGCACAGGGAATGGGAATCGAACTGCCTACCTACGTACTTATACAACTACACAAGACACTGGGCTACGCTAACCGAGTCAAAATCATGTATGATATCGGTGTATATAAACTCGATAATATAACGGATAGACACCGATAGCTGAAATACTTGTAACTTTTAAGTCATAAACATTATGATTATTATTTTGTTCAAATAATGATTTTTAATTTATCTTTCCGGTGAGCAATAGTTTGTGCAGTAAAACTTGCAAATATTCATTAATATTTCAATCTGTTCGTAAGAATCTGAGTTTCTATTGATAATAGAAAATTGTGTTATGCACGCGAAAGGGTTAAAATTTTGAATATTTTTCTAAAATGTATTTATAGATATATCAGTATTTTCTAACTCTCTTGAAAACACCATTTGAATTAAAGGCCATACGATATAAATATGGCATTGTATGATTATTTCGCATATCCAATGGATATCTATAAAGGTTCTTTGTAGATAAGCCATGGAATGACTATTTGACATATCCAATGGATGTCCATCCAAACTCATTTTTACATAAGACATATTTTAACACAAGCCTAATTTAATGTACAACCGTCAATATTGGTCCTTTTTTATCTCAAAAATAAGAGGTCATAGCTAAAAATGAACGCCATATTAGTTTTTAGCGGGTAAAATAAATATAAAATCAGTTAAAAACCCCCAGAACCAAAATATGCGTTGACCTGTGTATTATTAAAAGTATAGATTGGTATTTACTATTTACCTATAATATTAATTCATATTGGTTCCTACTATAATTTACACATGTATACATCACACTAGTATTATATATTTTTTAAAGGAGCTGCGTGCTGGGTTTTGTAAGATTTGGTAGGCATATAAAAACATAGAACTATTAAAAAATCCATGGCAAAGCAGACGGGTTTTGGAAAATAAAACTAAGGATCACTGCGTCGTCGAGAAACAACTGAAAAAATAATTCTGCGACAATTCGTCGCCTAAAAGAAACAAAAGGGTAAACGAAAATACTGTAGAAAAAACAACCATGGTGAAAGTCACGATCAAAACTTTTGATTGCCAGCTATTGTTGTCGAGATATAATCTTATGGTCCACTGGATCGACGGAATCCATCAATAATATCATTTTCGTAATATTGAAGTCGATATACGTACCGTTATCCACGTATATTCGTACCGTTATATATACACGATATTATATGAAATATATTTTTTTTGAACGCTATAATAAAATTACTAAATCAACATGATAATACTTTTAGCCACCGGATATGTTTTCGTCAATAACGCTATGTGGCAAGTACGTGTGTAACGTGATGATTTAGGTAAGCCTTTTAGTACCTACGAAATTTTTAAATTATTAAAAATTTTAGTCTAATATATTATAACACAAACAATTGAAAAAATACATATTGAAATGATTTGGTAGTGACTAAAATAATACACGATTCAATTTTCGATATTCTACTACGATTATAAATTACTTATATAAATAATAATAAAATTACGGTAATACAAATTTATGTATTAAAACAACGTTAATTTAAATTGTAATTCTGGACTATGTTAATATTCCAATTTAGTCTTTTATTATTGATTATTACAAATATAAATTTCTAGTTATATCCATTAATATTGTCGGAACCTTTAAAAAAACAATTATATATTTAACGAAGAAAACAATGTATTCGTTTTACAATTAAGTATTATTAATTCTGTGTGTGCAGTGAACATTCTCGAAATATTTATTTTTTCCCGGTTTTAATATTGAAAAATTGCATTTAGAATATTTGAAAAAAACTGCACAACTATAATTGTTTATATGATTAAAATAATCAATTGTTGAATTCTATGAATGATTTATTTGTATTATTTAATAATACAAACTTATATAAACAAATATATTATAAGGTGCAAATAATATGGTTTAATTTAATAAATTTCAAATTTTTCACGACTTTATAAAAAAATATATTTTGGAAATAGTTTAATGTAAGTACTATAATTATATTTATCTAGATCTACGGACTTCGAGTTTAGACTAATACAATTATAATTATAAAAATTATTACTAAAAATAAAAAAAATGATCGTAAATTATATAATTATATTAATTATATTATATAATTTTATATTTGTTATTATAATGTGCATTTTTATAAAATATTTTACCTCTAAGCTTATATATATATATATATATATATATATATTTCGAATTCTATATAATTTTGTAATAAAATAAAAGCATTTTTTTTATACAAATGTTTAATAAATTGATAAAATTATATTATTATATATTATTGTATATTTTTGATTCAATTTCACAAAAAAAAAAAAAAAAAATTATATATTGTGAACAAGTTTGAGTATTAAAAAAGTTTATACTATATACCTACCTACTTTCGAAATATAAATCATTTCATGTAAAAAAGTGATAATTTAACTTGATATTTAATTTATATTTTAGAACTTTTCCAATTAAATTATCTACTATGTTTTTTCAAATTCTTGAATTTTTCAATTTTCAAAAAACATTTTGTAGTACCTACCTATCAGTTTTGTAAATAATAATAAACGCAAAGTTTACATTTAAAATGTTTATAAAGTTTTATCTAGAATTAAGTATGTGTTACATAAAAAAAAACTAATTATATGAAAAATAGACATAGCTTTTTACTATCAACCCGAATTCTAATTAGTGCTTGAAATTTATCATATTCGGTCTACCTTCACAGCGAAAAGCAGTGTATTATTAATTGTTTCAGATTTTATAACAACTATAAATGATGGAATTTTAAAAATGTTTTCCAACAGAATTTATTATTATTATTATTATTATTATTTAAAATATAAACCGAGTAAGCTTGGTTATGTGTAATTTCACTATTTTTCAGTTTCTTACACGTTTATAAATTACCGGGAACCCATCTGCGTACAAATTTTATCGATTTGTTTGACTATACTGCTACATAAAACTTTTAAAGATTTTTATTATAGGTACGAGAATGTGTTTACTGACAAAAAATACATAATTTTAAAACCAATAAATTCATTCTTTTTCATATGGTAGAAAAATATAGGTTATATTCTAAAACAAGTTATTGAGTGACCATCACTACACTTATATTATTACAATACCATGTTTTATATTACTATTTTAAATTAATAATTACCTATCTTATTAAAAAAAAAAAATAAAAAATAAATAATTCATGAAAAATGAATCATATATATGGTTATACAATTATAAAATATGCTGTTACTCAAGCGAAATAGTCTAACATAATATAATGATCTCTTTGTTTATTTAATTAGAAATCAAAACCACGAGTTAATTGATTTATAATTAATTGTTTAGCGTAAACAAAGCTATCAAGGAAATCAATTTCAATGTATAACTTATGACTAATATATACTTATAACTTAACAGGCTTCATTTTGAGTTATAACATTGTTAAGAATTATTATTATATATTAGAAAATGTATTTCAATTATCAGAGTACAAATTCTGATACCTAATATAGATATATAATAATTCATGTATTATTGTTACTATATTTAGAGACTTAATGCATATTATAAATTTATTATAGGAATTTTATTATAACTAGAACACGGATATTTTTGTACAATAAAATATACTAAATTATTTAATTTATTACCGTTTATTTCATGATAAATAATACGGTCTTGTATTATTTTGCATATTTTTGACATATTTTTATCGTAAGAATAAGACTTTAAGTTATTGACAATAATTGTAAATGATAAAAAATGACTTTTTGAACCGGGTTCATCAGAAAGTTTTAAACAATTTTTAATTATTCGAAAACTACAGTAGGTATGTAAAACTTTACGAGGTAGCTTGATGTACCTACTCAATAACAATTTGCATGCATTATTATGTGTTAATACTTGTTAACGCGTATAATTATATATATTTATTTAACATATTTTGAATTTATATACTATTTAACATTTAATAATTAACAAATTTATAACATTAATTTACTAGTATTACGTATACATAATTATATTTAAATATTTTTTTTATATATGCGATTATATAATACAAATTGTCTAATATATAATCTAAAATAAAGCTAATAAATAATAAAATATAATAATATAACATTATGTTATACATAGGTGCCTATACAAAATAAAGTTGATAGAATAAATATAAACTTACTAATATAATAATGTTTTAATCAATACATAAGACACACATATATGATATATAATATGATAAAAACTTATTTTATATATAAATAGATATTATAATTATATATATTATATACCTACAAATATATTATACATTTCGGTTTTGTAAAAATAATTATTTCATTACATTGTACACGTAGACCGAAAACAATATATATACTAAACGCAATAATATACTTGGGAATTAATTTTCCACTAAGGAAATGCGATAAAAATACTTTATAATTATTTACATGTATATAAATTCCAGAGATAATTTTTTTTTCGTTCCCATCGCAAAGAGAGGCCAAAAAGAGTATAAAATTCTCCTGCCAACATTGAAGTACTATAAAATGTCCTGCTGAGAAACGCTGATACGAGTAAAATGAGTTTTCGCATTACTAGGACAGTGTGCAAGTACGATGGACCACAATACAACAGTTATCTAACCTTTCATTTTTAGACAACATGAATGCGTCTACGTGAAAATGTCATCGCCTCTAGACTTCGGCTCGTAAATAGCTTTCAAGGAAACTGCTGCGGTAATGGTGTGTGGTGGTGACCTTATGTGTTTCAAACTCGCCTAACAAACTACCCACCCCTACTATTCTACCCTCCCCTTAAAATTTTAGAGCACAAACACCAAACACGTTTCTACAGTTGGCTCGGGAAAAAGTTTTCTTTTTACTTTCACTTATAGACTATAGAGAGGTAATGCCTTTATGTGTGACTGGTATATATAGTATAATTAGATAATATAAAATTGAATGTAGTGTACCATGAGTATAGAGCCTAAAAATTTAAAAACCAACATAAACAAAAAATAATTATATTAAAATATATACTCTATATATATATAACATATATATGGAGATGTAAAAATAACTAGGTCTAATATAATATTAGACCATTTTTCTTAAAATCTTAAATATTCTGTTTTCTATAATACTATACCTATTAATTACACATAAATGTAAAAGTTCTGAATATTATAATAATTTAACGGTAGGAATTTAATAGAATATCTAATTGTTACATATACAATTAATTCAAATTCATCTCCGCCAAAATATATAACTTACACATTAAAATAAAATACAATAAAGAAACAATTAATTATTTATTGATATTCTTCCATGCCGAAATATTTACAAGTATAATATTGAGTTATTTAAAAAACATTTTTATCTCTTAACAAGGTAATTTTTTTTTTTAATTGCAACAATAACATATATAAATCTTATGACTTTGATATTATAGTGACAGCTAGTTCATGCTAATTATTTAATTTTCTACAAATCGGGAATTTAGTATGCTGTCAAAATGAGCTTTATAAATTTGTTAATGTTAAAAAATTTAGTGTTATCATATAGAGAAGAGGGTCCAGATTGATGTTTGTCAATTGCTAAATTCAATAGTTCAATTCATACTAATCTAGTTTCAAAATGGAACTTTTATCTTACTATTTTAAAACTTTTTTGTTTCATAAGGCAATGTTTGACACTTTTATAGCATTTATTACATTTAATGGTATTTTTAAATTGTGGTTTGTATTTTTTTTTTTAATCTTTATATTGTGTATTATACGTGTATGGCATAGAAATAAATAAATATAGTACCTATAAAAACTTTCATGAATTCTCGTTTTAAATTTTATTAATGTCTTTCTTCAAAATATTTTTATTACAATCAACTGTATTCGCCCATGTTATTTTAATATAATTCTACAATACTCTGGATCTGGTTCTATATCAATAGAATACCGATATTATTTTGTGAATTTTGATTGACTGTTAGGTAAATAAACCATTACATTTATATAACATTTATAAATAAATATTATATTTCTAACAATTGTGATGAAATTTAGTAGTTTATTCATTAATAAAATTTTTAGAAAATTAACCCCCAAATTTTTCGTTATAAAAATATATGTATTTCAAAAAATTATAATTAAATACAATATTTATATTGTATTTACTGTCCGAAGTGCAACTCGTATTGTTATAAGAAAATAAATTATAGTGAAAAATTCTGAATTTACCAAGGAAATAATAAAAAAAAGTAAGTAAATATTTGTATTTCTTACTAATATATACCTACTCATTATTTCGTTAATTTGATGAAAAACATTATTTATTTCTTCAAGAATAATAATGCGCATCACTGAATTAATTCATATTGCATGTATTACTATTATTATTATTATTAATATATATTTTTTAAAGAAATGTTGTCTTAAGACTCTTTTATATATTATGATAATATATTGATAATAATTTGTTTACGTAGATTTCATTTTTTAGTAAAAGTTATATAGGTTACGATGTGTATAGGATTTATTGTTTATAATAATATGAATATAAATTAACATTAAAAATATTTAATTTAAATCAAAATAAACAACGTAATATAGTGTTTTTTTAAATTATAAAACCTTTAAAATTATGTACGGAAATAATTATAATTTGCATAATTATATAGAGACCATTTACAATGAAAATCAAATAAATAATGCGTTTTAATTATTCCTTTATTAGTTTAACAAGTTTAATATCTAATAATAATATTATCAAATATACTTTGAAATAAAATGTAATAATAATTAAACTTACCTATACGAATTAAATAGCTATCGTAAATCGATCAAAAACTATTATATTGAACATTATGCATTTGAAAATTATTTTATTTTAATTGAATAAAACCGTATTTATTAAAACGATAATCCTCAACATTTCTATAATAGGTTTGTAAAAGTATAATATTTGTATATGTATCTAATATATCTGAATGTTATTTGTATTTGAATTTTTATATATTACATAATCTATCAAATTAACACAAAACATATTTATATTGTACAGTGTATACAGTCCTATTATAAGATAACTATGATGATTTGGGTCATTTATATGGATTTTTTATTTTGAACAGAGCAGAGCATATTTACTGTATGTGTTAATTCCCGTGTTTACGACTGTAAAAATGCTCACAAAGCGTTCCATATAATCTTTTACGTAATATTGAATATTCAACTGATATCGTATATTAAACAGGTCATATTCTTTTGGAGAACATTTTGTTTTTCGAATAATCGAAAATATATTTATATATTTTTGGTAAGAGTACAAGAAGAATTTGTTTTTATTTCTATATCCCTTTCAAATATTTTTTTTAATGTTTTTAATTATTTTTTTTTAATATTTTTAATACTTAATATAAATTTATTGTTATAAATTTATTTGACACAAAGTATGGTATTGCACTAAATCAATTTTTAATAAGATACATTTTTGATATTTTATTAGTTTATTGCAAAGGTACCATAATAAAATTTCTTAAGCAATAAGGAATATTAAATTTTCTACGATTTATATGTATATATATATAATTATCTAATAATGTATAAATTTAATTTTTAATATTTAAAAATTAATACAATTTAGAATCTTATATTTATTCACTTATTACAACTATAATGGTCGAGGCCCAAAAATATGGAACTACAATACATAGCAAGCTATTATACTAAACATTCTAAAACAATTAAAAGTAAAATATATAAATTAAAAATACTTAGGTACATTTAAAAATAGCAATAATAGCTGACAGATATATAATTTAAGAATTAAAAGTCGGATTAAAATATTTATTACCTATCATAGAAATGATTAAAATAGGTATGTATTTTTCATCATATTTTTTGTATTAGAAAATATATTGCATTTTAAGTAATAGAAAAATAATTATCTTATTGAATAAATTCTATCTTAAAGATAAAATATTATATTTTTTGGATAGGTACCGAGATTTGTAATACAAACACACAGCAAGTATTAGAAAAATATTCCATCTGGGCTTTACTCATATTTTTTTTCATTGCTTTTATAATTCAAAATAATAATAAAATATTGAATTACGCTATCATGCTGAAGTGAAAAGCAACAAATGTACTCGTAATAATACGGGAATTAAATTGTCCATTAATTTTTTTTTATTAAATTAAATAAATATAAAATAATACTTTCAATGTTAATTTTACAACTTAGAAATAAATACAAGATTATTAGTTTTTACATTAAACTGTACGTATATATTATAAATTAATTTTTCAGTATGAATGTAGATATCATGTAAACTGGTGCTCAAACTAACCTAAGGTCGGTTAATAAAATAAAGTCCCATGCGGATTGGGTTTGTAAAATGTCACTTTGTGTCAAGTGGTATTTTGCATATTTTCTTTCAAATGTGTCCGTTTAAATGTAACGATAGCATAATTCGATCTGAAAAACACGTCTTATATTCTATCTACATGATACAAATAGGTCTTCAATCATATGTGACAAAACCTTGTGAAATCCAAATAGAATAAATCATACTTCAACCATATAATTTCAGTTTGTTTTCGTACGTATATAAGAAATTTACGTGTGATCTGGAACTGCTGTAAATGCGTTTCGTTCGACTATAAATTATATATTATACGAAAATCAATAATTTGTCATAAAAAAAAAAAATATTAAACACATACTTATACGCATGTCGGTGATAGACTCGCAATATTTCGGGCCTTCACATTTCGATTTATTCTCTTCGCCGAAAATAGAGCAAGTGCAGAGGTAGGTAGGATTCGTAAATTTATTGAATTCTTTATTTAGTAAAAATATTTACTATTGTATGTATAGTGGTATAAATCAACCGATTTAAAATTCAAACACAAAAAACCCTAAATTTTATCAACTATTCAGTTTCTAAGTTTCTTTTTTTTTTTTAGTATTTTACTACTAAATACTTGATGACAATAGTATTTAATAATAATACAAATAAATCAATATGCAAACTGTAGACAAATGTGCAACTTAGTAGTTTTATAAAATTTTAACGTGATTAATCAATAATGATAACATTCTCGACTGTAAAGATCCAAAATAAATTACATAAATTGAATTATTTTTTAGTGATGCATTAAAAACCATAATGACCATAAGTTGTTTGACTACAGCTATTTACATAAAACCAAAACAGTTTGCTACTAAATTAAGAAATCTTCAATCAAATTTACCAATGAGTGAATGTCAAATTCATCAAAATGACGATATAAATAATTAACAAGAATTATGTGAATATAGTGTGTGTGAAAATAAAGAAGAAATACCAAAATCTCCAAATTGTAATAAACGTATATAATATATTTATAGTGCATTTGCTATAATTCGAAAATAAAATTGTAATTTCAATAAGACGTATTTTGTAATTTATCGGTGGTCTATATACATGTACAATGTATATTAGACATATACAATATACATATTACCTACACATTAATCTTACTATTCTTACAAGGATTAAATATTGTTCAAACAAATTTGTAGTCAATAATAAAAAAAAGGGCATAATGATGGTCGTTGAAAAAGATGAAAAAATGAATTATACAAATGTACAATTAACATGACCAATTCATCACATCTATTAAAACGTTTAGATCTTAATAATTATTTTGTTTTATTTTCTAGTATAATATCCATTTAAATATAATATAAAATGGTTGTAAAGTGTACTTTTTTTTATGTTTATATATGTATAGGCACCATAGAGTGCTACCTAATATTCGATGGGTATGTTAACTCTATGAAAATCAATGAATTTTATATTAGTTAACGTTAAGTTAAATAATATTGGGAAAACTAAATTTATGTAACAGTATTTTTGTTGTCATATACAATTTACGTAGAGTATAATAGATAGCAGTAAAGATTAAATCACTCCTCGGCGGTAATTTTTATGTAGATAAATATTTTAAACTGCCGAGGTGCTGGAAGTCCTCATGTTTATAGCCCTATCCACGAGCGTTACTTCTAGTCTTAAAAATATTTTGAATTAAATAAGATCGTATTTCCTCGGGCGAAATTCTCGATGCTCTCCCTACATTTTCGTAACCAAAAGAATATATTATTTTGAATGCCGTGGAAAAAAAATATTCCAAATATTGTAATGACTTGTCGAGTACGGAGAATATTACAATATTAATGAGCGATTTAAAAGTGTATAACAGCTAATCAAATTTAAAAATTTTAAAAATATACTAAAACAAAGCGAAGATGATACGTTCCCGTACCTACTTATCTATCTATCTATAACCATTATTAAAATATACGTCATTCTAGTCGTTTATGCAACATAAAATGCTGATGCATGCTAAAAGCGGTTAGATGTTTACACAAAAAATTAACCCTGAATACCAAGTGGCTCGTAAGGTTTATTTTTTATTCACTTTTTTTTTAGTCACGGTACAGAATTACGCATAGGTACAATATAAATGTGTAAAGATCCACAAAACAGAAAAGTGTTTTTTTTTTTTTTTTTAAATTTTTAAAATTTTTTTTTCCCTGTGTGAAATTTGCTTCCTTGGTCTTTTAGGTACCACGCCCACACTGGTTGTATCCGTAAACGTTAATAAAATTAAATTCTCGCATCTCGATACGGGCCCGATAATATTTCGCGGTTAGGTTTGCACATATACCTATACCTAAAATGTACATTTACTGGTATACAAGCGTTTTGTCCCGGATCGGCAGAAGATATTTACCGCGGTTGGACACACCACTGTGGCCGGGTCTAATTTATATGTGACGGTTTTACAACCGATTCGATTTTCTCAACATTTATTACGTGCCGCTGGGGGATGCGATACACGGACGGAGGCGACTCGGAAGGATGGGCAACGCGGCCGGACCATCGGCGGCGGGGTGGAAGGGCAAATCGGCAATTTACCGGGCCCGTATAACCCCTTTCGACCCAATACCCAACACCGCCACCGTTACCCCCAAACCTCATTCGCGCACGCCCACACACCCTGTCCGATTCGTGTGTGTCTTTCTGTCTTACAAGCATAGTCCTCCAACCTATCCTTCACCCCCGGGCCGCAAGTAACCGTTATATACGGCGGCGGTATCGGTTTCAATTTTCTATCGCTGGCTCACTCGTGTTATCTGGGGAACGATAACTTGTGTGAATTTCGTCGGCTGTCCCCTCGCCCGTCTCCAGCCGTATCCCTACCGTCGGGCCACTGGATATTGTTGTGGAATTTAGTCTTACGCCATGGACGTATTCTATGGGGAATACTCGCGATTTACGCTCTCCGGCCACTTAAACCGGGTGGGGCCCCAGATGTCAAATTGATTTCCTGTTCCGTTTAATTGGTTCCGGCAACATATTAATGAACCCCGGATGTCGGGCACGCGCACAAAAGGCTTGCGCAAAAGCATCGATGGTCACCGTACGTGATTCGTCCCGGTTACTTTTCCGGCGGGACGGTCACCTCGTTCGTATGCGACCCGACCCTGTGGAGTAGGTAAGTGTAACAGCTGTACACGGACACACATAAACGACTCCGGATAATCGTATTGTACCTAACCCCGGATGCGATGCTGACACAGTTTTCGAGACTAAAAGTGAAAAAGTGAAAAAGATCCGTTCTCAATGAACACGGGGGAAAAAAAAAAAATAATAATAAATTTCGAATTTAATAATCTCGTATATTACGGTAATGTATGTTTACAATTTTATCGAGACCAAAATAAATGGGCTATCATATACGAATATATTGTAAAAAAAAAAAAAAATACGTTTTAATATTGATAAAAATGTACAGATTAGTATATTAAATCGACACAATTTCACGCAGACACAGATAGTGGCCTCTTCTTTCTGTCCTCAGACTGGATTTTGCACTATTATTATTTTAAATTAAAAAACAAAGATAAACCATAACTTCCAAAAAACGATTGTGAGCGAAGTTTTGTAAATATTGTATAATTAAAAAATAATAATAAAATAAGTAACCATAACAACTTTATTTGTAATTTCGTTATTTCCCTATACATACGTCAATTAATATTTCTCTAAAAATGGTTGTTTTACTTTATGCTGATAAAAACTCCTGGGTAAATTGAAAAATATTTCTTGAAAGTACCAACTAGAACCAATATTACTTAGAACAAAAAATTACGATCATTTATCGAAAACTTCTGCTTGATACATTCTAAACAAAAAATGTATATAGACATAAAAATTCCACACATCATCTTAAAACCAATACACTTCTCGCTTCACTTGGAATCAAAAATTAATATTTATAATACAGTAAACTAAAATTCTTATTAATTCTTTTTTGTCTATTAAAAATTAATATATATTTATAATATTTATATTTTTCTTATATTGACATACACAGTAAAGGGCTTAACAAAATAATTTTGTGATATATGTATTATTACTGTTGAAATGATAAAAATAGTTATTGTTCTCACAAAATATAATATGTAAATAATCATTATATACAACCTGTCTAATTTTCTCTTTATTGTGCGAATATGGTAATGACTATTTACTCATTATTATGTTGACAATTAATGTTGACTATCAATTTAGTAAAATAATATGAACAATATTTTTATTTATATTATTGTTTTAAAAATTGTTCGATATAACAATATTAGGTTTATTAACTAGGTATCTACAAATAAAAATGTTATTTTACAAGCTTTAAATTTTATCAGGAAAATGACCACACAGAAAAAAATGTCACATATACCAATTTAACAAAAAATTTATGTTTTCATACTTCTAAATAAAATATGATAAGCTAATTTTTAATAACAGTTTATTGTTACAAAAAGAATATAGGTATTTTAAGGGATATATTAAAAATTTATATTTTGTATTATATATTAAGGTATGCATAAAATATATTTTACCTGTACGTCGTGATTTTAATAATTAAACGGAAGCTTAAATATAATGAATATATTTTATTTTAAAACAGATTTACAGATATTAATTTCTAACTGTAACGACATAATATTATGTTGACAATTATATTGTATATATATTTTGATGTATTTATCAAATGTTTCTACACTAGCATAAAGTGGCCCACTCATGATCACTAATATTCATCAATATTCATTTACCACAGTAATATTAACCAAATAATGGCTACATTGAAGGATTGACTGATTGATTTGAATATATATAATGAATGGGAAAATTTTAATTTTTATTAAAGCCTTGTCAATAATATTGTGCATAAGTGGCACGTGTTAATAATATTGGCAATAATTTTCCGATAATTAAGAAATTACTGTATTTTCTAGGTTGATATAAGTTCATTAAAAAAATTTTTACGATTATACTCACTTTATTTTTTTAAATTAAAAGTCCCTACTGTAATTTTTTTTTTTTTTATCCCGCAACGAAACGTTTAGAGCAAGAGCTATAATATTATTACCTACACTAAGAGAAATAATATTGTTCATACAATCAACATTTTAATTAAAATATATTTAATAAAAATTTTAAATAATAATCTATTATTACTTGATTGAGTACTAAATTTTTACAATTAATATGATTATGGACCTGGTAATTTGATAATATTATATTCAATATTGATATGTTGATGGTCAATAAAATATTTTTTATATAATTTTGATCAATATATATTTATTGTGTATGAGTTGCTTTATACTATATTATTTTATTTAATTAGATAAATGTTAATAATTTATAAATAATTAGAAAAATAATATAGAAAATGTTTTATATTATGTATATCTATATTATTATATTTATGTAATGATATAGATTATTATCTAACGTATGAAAATGAAATAAATAACGAATATAAAAAGATGGTTTTTGAAATGATTATTTAAAAAATGATATTTAATATTAAGTATGCATATTAAGATATATTTGTATATATATAAAATATGTAGTAAAATAATTGTTCTTTGGAATTTCAGTAATAATAAGGAATAGTCATGGAAAAATCGATCTCAAATATCATGATTTTGTTAGGTTTACCTTATCGATATTGTACCTTTTGAAATATTATTCATTTTAAAACATTTCAACTCGACCATTGTTACAATTATTATTATGTGTTGGAACTTTTTGTTTTCTGTAATGAAGCATTGTATAGTTTAAACCTTTACTCGTTTAACTATGAAACTTTATAGTGTACCTTGTAGAGTATTACGTTCCAAATAGTTACTGTAAACTAGTTAAAATTGTTTTTTCACTTATTTACACGAACATCTATTTTAAAATAGTCCGCACTACTTCACTACTATCTATATTCGACTATATTGTAACATTAATTAATAAATACTTTTGCTTTGTAATTTTTAGTCTAAAGAATTCTAATATTTTTAGAATACAATTTTATTGGTATTTAAATATCATTATATATAATTATATATTAACTAATTGATTATTATTAAAAATAAAGAACGTGTAACAGGATATATATTATTTTAATCCATAAAATTTAGTTGGTACCATTAAACCTCAATAACTTTTTATAGTGTTCCATCATATAAATTAAATATATTTAAAACTAAAAATGTATGATTTAATTATAAAAATTTATAAATTTAAATTTATTTATTTTTTTTTATATTTATATATTATATTACTAAATATTTAATGATTTACTTTAATTTTTATTTATTATGTTTATGTGTACCTATGTAGTTTTAGCCACAATAATGAATGTTTTACACTTAATAAAGTTTATTAATAATAATGAATTTCATTATTGTCTTAAGAAATTGATTTAAATACGTTTATATATAGATATATTCAGTACTAAATCACTAAATCAGATTTGTTTTGATAAGATAAAATCGGAAAGAAAACATCCTGGATTAAACATTATATTATAGCTATAATATATAAAATATAAAATAAAGAATAAACGTCAAATAATATGGCTTATTACGAAATTGAAATTGTATTAATTATAAGCCAAAATATATTATTTTTAATTTTATCAAATTAACTAATTAGTTCTGAGATGAACGTCGGATTAAAAGTAAAGAAAATAACTATTCATTTTAGGATATTAAAAAAATTGACCTAATATAATATTGTAACGATCTGACTTAATATTTCAATGCAGTATTACTAGATTTTTATTTTAAAAAGACTAAAAAGGACAATTCATTTAAAGAAAAGCTTATATTTAGGACAATAGAATATATTTTTAAAGAAAAATCGTTATTAAAAATGTTTAATATTATCTAAACTATTTAAGTTTACTCTTGTTAAAATATTTTCAAAATGTTAGTTAGTTACATATAATTTAAATATTATTTTATGAAACAATAAACATTCCCACGCTTATTTAGTGATATGTCATATTGTTTCCATACAATTTTTTTTTTTTTAATAGTACCTAACTTATAATTTTGGCTTTCGCAATGTTTATCTAGATATATCCTGCAGTATGTTCTACGAGGATTTACTTATTGTATTAACTTCTAGATAATTAAGGATTTTTTGAATTCCGGTTTCTTACAGTAAATATTTCTACTATATAGGTACTAGTAAAATTATATTCATATTATTTACAAAATAATAATATAATAAGATTTCTATAATTGTTTAAGAATGAATTGTGTAGTTTTAATATTTTAATGTAGTTATAATTTAAATAAATTATATTCTGAAAAATATAGTGAACCAACTTCTTAATTATTGCACATTACAATAATTACCTATCATTATTAGGAATTGTTGACATTTTCTACAAAAATGATATGTATTACATTTTCAGTTATTCGTGATCTCGAAGTTTATCCAAACATTCAGTATATTTTCAAAAAAACCAAAACATACTCCTAAAAATCCATATTCTGAAATAACTAAAAAGCAGACCGAATATTCGTATAATAAACATTTTGGCTGTATTAAATATAATTAACCTAAATAAACTATATTATTAAACAGTTAGAGTTATATTTATATTTAATATAATTTAGGTTTTTAATTTAAAATTAACGGATTTTTAAAGTCATTGTCTATTAATGTAATATGTATATATTATATATGAGATTAGACTAAAATATATTAGTAGGTAATATAAAAAACTAATCAATATAATTAATATAAAAATTTGTTAATTAAATAGGTATTAAATCAACCTACTACCACAACATTAATTAAACGGAATATTGAATAATCTATTTGGTTACTGTAGTTAATTTTGTTTGCGATTTCCAATAATAATTCTAGAAATGAATAACTCTTTAATTCATTATTATAAATGAGAAAGTTTTTTCTTTCACATTTACTAAGTTGAATTGAATCGATTCTAACAGTTTTTATCTTTGTCTCCTGTAAAAGACCTTTATTATACCTGGTAGATAACGGCCATTCTTCTTGTTTTATTAGTTCCTTTTCTTCAGATTTTATTGCCTTAAATCCGGCTTGTTACCATTTAAAATACGTTTTCAAACGATATTTTATCTAAGTTTAGGGTCCAAATACCACACCGCAATTTATGGCAAATTACCGACTTTAGTAGAGGTTTTAGATTTACAAAGTATAATATTATTTTCGTTCGATATTCAAAACATCTCTCTCGATCGATAATATGTAATACAATTACATGACAATAAATTATACACAAATCAAATTATCATGAACTATATACTTAGGTACATAGATTATACACAAATTCAATTATTGATAAAAATTGTACTCAAAAATAATTGTGTAAAATATATTTTATATAGAAGATACTTGACTTTTTAGAATTCAATGAGAATAAAATCGAATTTAAAAAAAAATCAGAATATCCAGTTCTAAAAGAAGCGAATAATTATTCAGGTGTTTGACTCGTTCAAGCCATTATTATTTTGTTGAATTTATGAATAATACTTCAAACTACCTTCGTAAGTTCAAATTTTTCAAAATATTAAAGTACTTATACTTTTGTTTATTTTGATTATTATTCTTATTGCTTTGAATTATTTTTCTCATCATAATAAAAAACTTCTTGAAATGTAAAAAATATTTATATAATATTACTCGCGTTTAAATTATAATCTGTGTAAAATTTTTCGAAGATTAAAACGTTATGGGTTATACAACATAATATGAGACATTTAGAGAATTTCAATTAAGTATCTAATATAGACTATAAAGTGATAACTGAGAAAAAAAATTGCTGTATTTCATTCTAAAAATAAAATAAATATAAAATAACTCCATTGATAATTTCAATTATTCATTATCGAAATTTTGCGCTCATGTTTAAACTTTATATATACAATAAACTACTTTTTAAATATGGAAGTTCTAAAATATTCCACTCTATAGTAACATTTAATAATATAGGTAACTACCATTGTGGACATGTGTCGTATAGTAGTCTTTATTTTTGAATATTCTGATTTTCGATGCAGGTCCCTTCCCCATTTATTTTGGTACCGTAAGAATCTAATTTGTTTTCAATTTGTTAATAAGTGGTGCGAATGGTTAATGTCACACGGTTCCTATAATGAAGTATTTTTTTTTATGCAGAAAATAGTGTTTTTTTTTTTTATGCAAATTATAGTTATTAATGTTTCATCAGATCAGTATTAAAAAAATAATGATAATGGTTAACTTAATGCCTATCTGGAAAGTCAAAACTTCTATAAAAAACACAGCCATAGTGTTAAATGTCATTCATATTATTATATGTATATAAAATATTATACCATTAAAATAATTGAATCAAAATAACTATATAAATATATATTTTTTAAATAAACCATAAGGGGGAAAAGGGATCATTTTTAAATTCAAGTCATTTTATAAATTAAATTGCAATTTTGTTAATTGAGGCTGAGGAAAATTCGAAGGAGACACACTATATGGATTTTTAAAAAATACTACATAGTAGATTATTGTATTCAGAGAGTGAATATTCTATTTATGATAATTAATTTTGAATAGTATAACTATCGCTAGTAACATAGTTCACAGTTTTTTAATAACAATGAAGTAACTCGCTCGAAAACTGGGGGAAGGCTACAGGGATATAACATCACAATTAATTTTTTTAATTAAATGTGTATTACATTTTTAAAGTAATAATTGTTTAAAAAATTTAAATTAGGTACTCTTATATTAAATCTATATTGTATTTTGTTTTTAATTTTTTTGATGTTTAGATGATAAATATAATAGTTTTTTGTAATAATTTATTTATACATATAAATAATAATAACAGGATTTAATTAAAATTGATCAAAGCAATAAAATTATACTACATTTTAGATGTAATTGTATTATAATCGATTTGAAATAATGGAAATAAAATACAATAGTTTTAGATAAGATGTAGGTACCTATAGTACAGCTAATGATATAAGTACTATTTAATAAAAAATAATAATATAATATATTTTTATATGTAATATTGAGTATTAAAAGGAAATGATATCCGATCAAAATATTTAGAGAAAAATATCGAAATATGATAAGGTGTTGGTACTTTTTAAACTTTATTATATAATTTAATTGTTGTGTAATCATAATAAGTACTTCATAAAAACTGGTTTGCATAAACAATTTTTTCCTTCAAATATTTTTGGTGTAGTGTCTTTTTAGGAGGCCATTGTAGTAAAAACAAAAAACAAACTGTTTCTATATCTATCACATTCTTTTTACATAAAAATAACTAATGCAATTTGGGTACTCATAGTCATGGTCTATGTAAATATAAAAACTGATTGACATTTAAATATTAGTGCTTAAATATATGTCTAGTTCAAAATAAATAGATTTTATAATACATCCTAAAAACCGTATTTGCATACGTTCTTGAAAAATTTTTTTATCGATAAAAATGTATTTGGAATTAATTTCCCCAGTGTTCTGAAAGTTCACATTTAAATTGAATTCGTTAACGTTAGTATTCTAAATTCTTAAAAAAAAAAAAAAAAAATGAAAATTTTCATTTTATCATTAACTTTAATTAATTATTAATGTCACAAATGTATCTTATATTTACCAAAACTTAACACATTTATATAAGCTGTCGTTATGATGTCAAGGCGGGTCTATGTAATTTAATTTCTGAGTATTATATTTATTTATAATTAAATATAAATCTAATAGGATTTTTATCGTAATATTTATATATTTTAATTTAATTTAAATTTCCTGAAAATTATTTAAATTCTTGAAAAATATGATAATCATTCAAATTAACATTCTTTTTGAAAAAAACGAGTGATTTTCGCGGATTATTCGTAAATACGATTATTTTCAAACACTAATTATGATAACGTGTTCTATTTAAAAACGAAAAATACAATAAAATATGGGATGGTGTAAAATTTCTCTAAACAACATACTCGCATGGTACAAAATAACAAAACATCAACTTAATCCGTTAATATTTAGTAACAATTAACAGTTTACTTTGAGATATCTTTTTACAAGTTTATTCCTATTCAATAAATTTGAAGTACATAACTATTTTTTACATTTTTAAGACCAATTTATGTATATTTAATATTATATTCCAACTTGAAGTTGATTATTATTACGTAGGTACCTATTGTATTTATTAGGTACCTATATTTATTCTAAGCAATGAGATTAGGTATTCAGAAATGATTTATTATCTTTAATTTATATATTTTTATTTTCAGATATTTTCAAGATGGGTACTTTGGGGGTTTTATTCAAAATTTTTTTAAATTCATACATATTTTTTTAATAGATATTGACTTGATTATACATTTTAATTATTTGACACCTTATAGATAAAAATTCTGGTTGAGTCCCTTTATCAATGTGTATTATGCATATATGACCAATTTTTTTTGTATTTTTATGTTTTATCATCTTAAATCATATCTTATTTTATATTAAAAAATAAATTGACTTGGACTTGCAGGGAAATATAGAACTCGAATCACGTAGTGCACTACATCGACGTGCTGGATTGCCGGTAGACAACTCATCCGTGTTCTCGGGGACGTACCTACTGGGTTTTAAAAGTTGAAATAGCTAGTATTCGTTGACTTGACTCAAATGAACGGTAATGCCATATGTTTTTCAAAATCTACTTTTAGATTTCTATTCATAAGTTTAGAGACCTTAAATCCTTATTGTGTCCGCCAGTCTATCTTATCAATTCATTTTTATATTATTTACTATAGAGCGATTGTTGATTTGACAATCGACCGTCGTTATAATTAATTGGTCATTTAGTTATAGTAAAGAAATAGAAACCGGGAAATCTAAGACACTCGAAATTAATGCATTTTCTGATGTTTGTATATGTGTCTATCTCTACAATTGTATATTAATTTTATAATTACAACTTGTATTAGTTTTGTTGGTTTTACATATCTATATATAAGTATTAATAGTTGGTTAAATTAATTATTTAAAATTGTTTTATTCATCATTGTTTAAAATACGTATAGAAACCGGAATATATACCTATATACATATATTTAGTAGAAGTTTCAAGACTTAGGTATATTATAAGTTATACATTTAATTTGAAATTTGTGTAAATAATTTTAAAGAACTCACAAGAAATTAAAATATTCTACATATTGTGGTAGGTATATATAGAATATACTATAGATTAAATAAAAAAAAATTCACTCACAAATAATTTCAAAGTACTATGATAAAGCTATTTCAATCTAAGTCAGAATATTATACGGAATAGTGGCGACAATGTCGGGGAACATAGAGGATGTCCCCTGAAATGTGCTTGCCACGCCAAATCTCCTGTCTATGGTCCGACGTTAAACTCGTATTATTTAAAACACAATATTCTGAACGGTGCGCGTAAACAGTCACGTAAGCATCAGTAGGGTTGGACGTTAGATTTTATGAACATTATAAAAATAATCTCGGACTACCTACTATGATTTCCGGGGTAGTGCACAATTTTTTTTTTTTTTTTTTTTTTTTAGTAGATACATTTCGTTTACGTGTATAATATTCAGATTTCATATTAAATTGTTTTTTATATATATATATATATTCCATGTTCTTTATCATAACTCTTTGCATCTATATGTAAAAAGTCGTCTAACGATTTATATTTATTAATTTTACTAATAATGTATGAAAAAATAATATAATATGATATTTTAAACAACAGCTACATACAAGTACAAAAATACTAATACTTATAGATAAAATTAGAGGAGCACGTTGGATAATCACATTTTTTATAATGTTAATTGATCATATTTTATAAAAATAGAATTCCCATAACACAATTTTATGAAGTAAATTATCTAGGTATATTACACACACACACGTGCACATATACACTGTATATATTATACTATATCATGTATTATAAATAACACAATATGTGAAACCATACATGACTCTTATACGCATAGAAATTTAGTGTTTGAGTTATTACACAATACCTTTGAATCAATTTACGGTACAGAATGCACCACGTAAGAAAGCGTGATATATATTTGTATAATATTCCTTGTCTACAAGATCATTTCCATTACACTCACTAATGAAATTAATTAATGAAACGCACTGAGGTTTAGAATATTATTGCGGTATAATGCACAAATTCATAGTTCTACAATCCACCTACTTAATTGTAAAATATTTACGTATAGAATCTATGGGGTTAATAAAAAAAGTCAATATATTATAATATAATAATATATTATAAGAATAATAATCAGCTTTAAATGAATATAAACCGTACTAATTAATTTATACTGTTTGATATTCCTATGAAATTATCATAGTTTGTGTTGCCATTCTCTAATTAACACTAATTCTGACGCAAATACTTCAGTAACAAAATTAATTTATTTTATGTGTCCACAGATCGCTTTTAAGTTCGTGTTAATCTCTATGAAGAACCGTCATTACGGAAGCCTTCACTTTTTTTTGCCGCATTTATATTGCGTTTGGAAAAAAATTACCAACTCCGAAAAAAAAACTAAATAAATAAATGATAACGACCTGGAAAAATGTTATTTATTTAACGTACGTGTTCCCGTGGTGTGGCACGTTTTTCATTTTGTCACCCCAGATTTTTTTCACTCGTTTTTAGTGTTAAAAATTATTTTCTTTCGGTTTTTCCACATAAATCGGGATTGGCTATACACACAGAGAAGAATTAAGAAAATAAAATTTGAAAACTATATCCCGAAACGCTAAAATACTTTTTGTCCCAGATGACAACCAGAAGCTATTCGTCAAAAGATTTTCGATCATCAAAATCCGGTTATACGCATCAATCGTTTTTTCAATTTTAAGTTCGTAGATAGTATAATTTCATCGCGTATCCAGGCGTAACAAGATTATACATAAATATTTATAGGGTTTCTCTTTTAAATAATTTTTTTTCCCAAGGCTTTTATACAATTAATTCCTGATGTGCGGGTCTTGTGAGAAAATCTCGTCATCCGAACCTCTGAAATCTGTACCATTAATTAAAAGTTATTATACCTCAAGAATACATACCCCATCAAGGCCAACGTGAAAATGAATACAGCAGCGTGAACTTGTAATGTCAAAAAAAAAAAATGTATTTGAGAAATTATTTATTTTTATTTGTATTTTGTATTTATTAGGTTTATTTTTTTTGTAATTATGACGAAGGCCGAAAATTATAATATTCCAATATATATATAAAAAAAAAACCTGACCGAGAAGACGACGCTGTGCTATTTTGGTGATTAAGTTTCCCTTAAAAAGCAATTAACTTGAGGATTACTGTAGGGAAACACCCTAAAATTAGTGCTTCATGAATAATTACGTAAAATATTTGTATTGTTAACTATACATAGATTGTTCTACGGTTTTATTTTATGATTTTCGTGTAATTGTAATTTTATATTATTCTTTTCTAGTGCTGAAATAATTAATATAATTCAAAAAAGTCGTAATGTGCTAATTTAAAGTTTGGAGTTTTTTCTTTCGTTTATATGAATAAAGAACATTTGTATCATTTTAATCATATTTAAATATACATTAGAGTTATATACTTGCACATTTTATTATTATACTGATAACAAAGTATGTAGGTACGTATTAAAATTATTAATGCATTTTTTTAGATTCTGAGTAGAACATGAAAGTTATTGGTTTTTAGATCATATTAATATATTTATTAAACTCGTATAATATGCATTATACTGTAATTAAACCAATACTATTTATGTCCACTAAATGTTTTGGAAGTACAATTTTTATGTTGTATTTTTACATTCATCTATTTATAATATAAAACTTGAATAATTAGTCAAAGTAGGTATAAAATTATATATTTTTAAAATTATAATTTTGATATTTTATCAAGAGCATTAAATAGTGATAATAGTATATACATTTTGGCGAAAAATAATAATAATGCACAATGTAAACTACATATTATATTTATATTTTAACTCATAGATTTAAGTCAATAAAAGTAATTTTATAATATTTTGATGTTTAATTAATCATTCATGGAAACAATTTTGTAAGATAAATATCTTATGATAATATTATGTATAATTTAAATATTGTTTTCTTATAAGTTAAAGCAAATAAATTGAAAAGTTCTAAAAGTATGGTTGGCCACTTCACACAGAAATTAAGTAGCCATTTAACTCTAGTTATTTGTACTTATATCTCTTCATATCGTTAAAATATTATAATAATATCTGTTTAATAGTTTGAATAAATCATTTAAACTATGTATAAAGCACAACTTGAATAAGTTTCTATGATTTTGATAATGGCAATATATAACTTTTTCTATCGTTACATTTGATAGAATAATAGTAATAATAATAATAAAAATTATAGCATAAAATCATTGTTCTCTTTATGAATTAAAAGACTTTAAAAATGGTTACTAAAATCATTTTGCAGCTCTAAATGTTATTTTGTCAATTTCTTACGTAAACGAATTTCCATTTAGGTCTTTATTATTATTATTTATGCGACTTTTTATTTAAATTAAAAACTGACGATTTTATTTTTATTATTTTTTATACTTTACCCTTTAAATCAAGATATATACTATATATATATATATATACATATATTTTTACCGCCGTATTGAGATTGATGATTTTAGTGATAAGACACATTTTACTTTAAGCCTTTTAAAAGTGTAGCCGACAGGAATCACGGGTCATTAAACATTCTCTTATACAAGTATAGTCCAACGAATACAGCTACTTAAAGCATTTTTTTTCTTTTTTATTTTTATGTCTTTTTGTGTGTCCAGGAAACCATTGAAAAATACTTATTATATAAAGCACAAAAAAAGTTTTACAAATATTACAAAATAGAATGAAAATTTTATTTTCACTACATATAACCAATTTTACAGATAATAAATTTTGTTTATATTTCAATTATGAATATGTATTGATATTGATTTATTTCTATATGGCTTCCAATCACTAAATCATTAATGTTATAAAATAAAAATGAAAGTCACAAATAAATACCTATTAAAAAATCGAATAATGATTAAAATTAGGATCCATATTCCTATTATGTATTTTATTTACATAATTTGACTTATACATTATATATTATTATATTATTATATATTATTGTCAATTAAATTAATTAATTTTTATTTAATTTATTTATTTTTTAATAATAACTATATATAAGTATAATTTTAGTTATCTAACTGTGCAATAAATTGATTACGGTAATGTTCTTAAAAATTCATTTTTTACAAATCTATAATAGGATCAGCTGGCCATATTTTCATGAAATAAAATAATTTTCCAGTTTAATTTTTTCGGCAATAATTTCAGAAATATCAGTAATGGAAAAAGGATTAATAGTGTACTAATAAACATAATATAATATATCTATTGGCAATCATTACTAAATCATCGAAAATATAGTAATTTATAATTAATTTTTTAATTCTATTAAACAACAATTTTATTTTTAAAATAATCTTGTCCCTTCTTGTTCTTATAACTCATATAAATAATATATTTTTTTAAATAATATTCATATTATTTAGGTGCAATTTATTTGGTTTATTTATTTTAATCTTTTCTATGTATATTCGTTAATATTTCTGACTGAAGATCTTTTGACTTTTACATTAATTCTATGTATACTCATATACTTTGTTCAATTGAATTTATTGGTTAAATACTTAACAATATAGATTTTTTTGAACCATTATAATATTATTGCATTTTTCTTAGACTATATATTAATTTTTACTTGGAAGTTTATAAATAATTGTTTTTTAAAAATGATGTTTCATTAGTTGACATTTTAAGCTTAAAAACATTTAAACAAAACAAGGAACTCTCAAACTTAATTTTTTTTACCTACTTTATGTCTAAAATTATGTATAAATTATAAATATAATAATAACATCCAGCCTCATATAATATTGACAACATATTTATATTAAATATATGTAAGTATATATAACTTTATAAATTGTATATTTTAAAATTTGGTCATAATATGTCTTTCTATTTCGAAATTACAAACATTCTGTAAGTAGAATTTATAAAAAAATAATGTTTAATAATAAATTCAAATGTTCATATTCAAATTATTACTTTATCATCTGAAATTGAAAATATTTTTTTATTAAATTTTGCATTCAAAATCAAATTTTTCCAAAAGACAAAAACATTAATTATGATTTAACCAAAACCATACTATATTCTTAGTTATCTAAATACATATTTTTAATAAAAGTTCAATGTACTCGTACCTATACAAAAAAGTTGAATTTATAAATATTTTTCAACAAAATGATTTCTATATTTTATTTAAAATTATTTTAATTTTAATTAGTCTATTTAGAAGTGTGTTCCTGTAATAGAAATTTTTGTTATTAGACATGTCTATATATTTTTAATTTTTATTAATTTTATATATGTACATAAAATATTGTATTATATATTATTCATAAACATCTTGAAATTATAAGGAAAATAGGTATGATACCCCTATTAAATTATACCATAAACCAGTTAGATTATTACTAAATTTCCGGTTTTATACGCATTTTAAAGACAAATCTAAAAATATAAATAAACGAATAATATCTATCTCCCTAGTGACTACTCATGTAACAATTTCCAATATATAATATTAATAAATATTTTTGATTTAAAATTAAATATTCAGTAATTATTTAACTAATATTCAAATGTAAATATTTAATATACAATCATTATTCAATGTTTATAATTATTAAGAAATAAATATTTAAATAAAATCAATAATTAATAATTAACAAACATTTATTATTTAATATTATAATATAATATTGTAAGTTAAATATCATGTTAGTATTTATATATTTAGTATTATATCTAATGTATCTATAAATTATATTTGTAGTTATATACCTATATATTGGTACGAAATTAATTACTCGGTTTCGCAGATCATCCATTAATTCATTAATTACAGTCTTACAACTTAATTAATATTTTTTACTGCCAGTAATTTGTGCTAAACGTTGAAAATAAATTGACCTACCCTCTTTTTTCCCCTTACATGTTGAATTTTAAGAAATCTTTTCTGTGCGTGTACCTATGTTATTAAAGGAATATTTTTTGAAAATGTCAACTTTCTAAGAAAAGAAGTTTGCGCTAGGCATTGAATAATTATTTACCTCCCTTCCCCTTTCCTCCTTAAAGGTAGAATTTCAAGTAATCCTATCTTTGCGTGTATCAATGTCTTTAAAGAAATATTTTCTGAAAATGATAATTTTTTCGAGCGAGTTATTTGGGCTGGTCTTTGAATAATAATTGACAACTCGTCTCCTTTTCTCTTAAAGGTCCAATTTCAAAAAATCCTTTCTTAGTGGTAGTCGATGTCATTAAAGGAATATTAAGGAATGTTTTCCTAAGTCGTTAACCCCATAATGGATCTTTTTCTTGTTTAGATCGATCAGATATTCTACGACAGCCTAATATGTTATTTACTATGTAGCTATTGTAGCTACTGTATTTATATGCCTGGAGTTTCGATTGAAAATTAATCCAAAATAGGTAAGCCAATAGGTAGTGTATAGGTTGTTTGATGGAGAATGTCCCGGGTTCATGTTAGACCGGATCAGAAATTTTTACACGAAATTTGTCTGTTTTTAGCATTTATGCAATGCTTATAAAATATTTTTTTTATCAAATGTTTATATAATATTTATTAATATTTAAATTTGGTTCATTTAATGAAAACCCAATAAATATAAAATCAAAATTAAATGATAAATAAATATTTATAAAATATTGAATATTGGAATTTTAATATTTATTAAATATTTAATAAATATTTTCATGTTACTTGAGACGGGAAACGGACACTTTGTACTGTCTATTGTTTTATTTTCATACCGCGGACACTTTGTACGGTCGAAATATAATTACGATTATCGATCGCGGACACTTTTTTCGGTCGAAATTAAATTACGATTATCGATTGCGGACATTTTGTACGGTTGAATTTAAATTACGATTATCGATCGCAGACACTTTGTACGATCAAAATTTATCCATAATTATTTATATATATATTTTACAATGTATCATGTTTCCAAGATGCAATCCGTCAGGTTAGGTTAACCTAAAAATATTAAAAATATTATTATACCTATAATACGACAGGTTGTCGGATTAGAACTCGGATATACCTCAAAAAAATTATTATTAATTACCCTAATTTTAATTTTTATAATAATTTTTTTTATTTAACCTAACCTAAATTTCAATTTTTACATTTTTAACTTTTTATATCATAATTTAAATATTTTTATGACGTAATAAGTAGGTACAATATTTCCACCGTAATAATAGTATTTTTGATATTTTTAATTTAAATATTTTGGAATATTTACTTATATAGCTGTATTATTAATATTTTATAATAAAACTAAATTTTATATAATTTCTATGATTTTAATACATAGTACATAATACACGCTTCAACTATTCGCAAGTTGTTAAATTTTGTTTATTTTGCGTTTTAAATTTTTGTAATTTTTAAATAGTAATAGTCACTAGGTACCTGTAATAGTACAAAGTGTCCGCCATAAAAATTTTGTCACTACCTGAAATAGTACAAAGTGTCCGCCATAAAAATTTTGTTACTACCTGAAATAGTACAAAGTGTCCGCCATTTTCATTTTTTCGACGTGACCGTACAAAAGTGTCCGTCAACCGTTTTACTATATATATATATATACTATAATATATGCACATATAATAGGTATATTGAAATAGTCATCATATAATCGCATTTTTTAATTTTTCTAAAACTATAATTTATTTTCCAAATGGGTTATAAGTAACGTTATTTTATTTTACAATAAAATATTTATAGGTACTCTTTAGATAAATAGAGATGGATAGGGGCTTTGATATTCTATAAAACAACGGGAAATGAGGAAAAAAATTATAATATGTAGGTATATATTATTTTTAACAATGAAATATTCGTAAAATTAATAAGTAATAATTTAGGTTCATAAATATAATACGATTTACGAGGTAATAACGATAAAAGAAAATTTAAACTCGTGGTTGAATATAAAGCAATAACGTAAAGTATGGAAAAATTCCTTGAAAAACCATTAACTATAACAAAAATATATATCAATCAATTGATTATATTACATCGTCGTTCAATTCTTTCATTTGTTGGCGATCCCAGATCTTATTCAGTATTATAGGTAGTTCTTCGAAATTTTTCGGTGAAGGACAAAAATCATTATTTTCTACATCGCCTGCTGTTACTGAATCATGTCTGCCAGTTGAAGGTGTATTTAATTTCATATCAGCATCCCGTTCGCTGATAACATCACTAATTACTCGTAACCCTGTGCGAGATAAAAATCATTTAGGTACTAGGTTTTAGGATAAAAATTTAGAAGAAAAACATTTTAAATCGAAAATAATTATTGTTAAGTCGTTGAAAAATAAATCACGAATATTGATTTACAATATCGTGATTTTGCCGAATTTTGGACAAAAGTGTAATAAATGTTTTGTACAAAATACATATAGATAGATAATAAATTTACTTGAGTTATTCTCGAAAGCCGGCGGACTACTTGTAGTCTGTACATCATTGTTATCGGACGATCGAAATAATATTCCACTTTCTTTTGATTTTGAAATTGTATAGTCTTGTTGTTTTTTAACAAATTTATTTCCGGTGATTTCCTGAAAATCAACCAACATCGTTACACAATATTTAAAACATAATAATAATATGTTTAATTTTGTATTATTACTTTTTGAAGTCTTGATTTATTACATAAAGTAGGGAGTTGAAATTTTGTCCTCTTCCTATCATTTAGAGTCTTATTGTCGTATTTCTTGTCGTAAGAACGTTTTTTATCGATTCTCCTCGAGCGCCTTAACTCAGGCGTATTTGAATTTTCTGTTGCAATATTGATTTTCGCTGCAGATCTTAAGGTCATAACTCTGAGCTCTACGCTATGACTCATAATTGATTTTTGGTTCTAAAAACCGAATATAATTACAGTTTTTAAATGATCAATGGTTTCAAAATATAATTAAGTGTTTTGAATCACAAAAAAAATTAATTAAACACTTAAAACTATGTTGTAACCATAGACACTATAAAATATTAATAACATAATAAGTGATTATTATTTTATATTTACCTAGTGACGATAATAGATAATAATTTATTTTGTTTTAATAAAAAAAATATATAGTTGTCTATTATAAAAAAAGTCCATTCTTTGGCTTTGAATAATTTAAAATAATTAGCAATAGGTATACTATAAAATATATAGTCTAATACAGTATACTATATTCTCTTAGGTGCAAACCTCTAGAGGGAAGATAAGATAATATCCTATGGACTTGAAAAAAAAAAATTAATTAAATTCTCAATATCTCACAACATTCAGTATTATAACAATACGTTATATCAAAAATTGTATTTATATTATAATATTAGGAAAAAATCATAACTCCATTAATTAATAAATCTGTAAAAAATAATTCCAAATTTATTGTTATTCCTCTTTAAAGTAAAGGAATTTGAAATAATGTTTAGTAGAAATTGATTTATTAAATATCTGAAAATATTTGAATTCGAAACCAATAAGACAGTGAAATTTAGACACATTTTGAAAATGTTTAATTTACTTACACTAAATACCTACAGCAATCTATTTATTTTGGTGAGATGTATGAAAAAAAAATGTACTACACATTTTATAATTGGGTTAACTGTTAAGGATGTCTAGATCAAATTATAAATTTACTGATTTTGAAAAAAATTAAAATTAGACTTATGCAATGATAGTATTTTCAAAAATATATAATGGAATAACACAGAATATTATGATTTAATTGTTATTGGCTGGATTGTGATTAGATATTTGTTTTTGGAGAAATATGATTTTAAATACATAATTTTTTTTTTTTTTTGCATGTCAATTCCAATACTATTTGAATTTTTTTATAAATATTCAATATATCTACTGTGTGTACTGTGTAGGTATATTATAAATATAAAATGGATACTTTTATATTATATAAATAAAATAAATCAAAATACTTTCTAAAGAATGTTTTTTGTTCCAAAAGTAATGAATGTATTAATTGTACTTAAAGAAATTAATTCGAATGGTCAATACAATAAATGAAGATACTGATGTTCATACTGATACTGATAGTTCATTACAGTATTATTCAATTTGAATCCAAATATGAACATAAATATTTATTTTAAAAAGTATTTTAATACTTGATAATACTTGTTGGAGTAGAAATATTCAGAAAAAATTCGGTCAGTAGAGTTCAGAACTTAGAAGTACTGCATTCATTGATTAGGTTATCGGCCGATAATATAATAATAATAATAATAATAATAATAGAAGTATATACAAACACAATTATAAAAATCTTGAAAATTGTATGACGTATGTATATAATAGCCACATATATAGTATGCACATTGCACACCATGTGGAAATCTCAAATTTTTTTAGACATACTATTTTCAATATTATAAGAAAATAACTTTTTTTTTGTGACTTTTGGGTAGTTTACTAAAAAATAGATACATTCATTTGTACTGATTTGAAAAAAGATTAATATCATTATAAAACCAATAGCTTCCTCGCTCCGTTAAAAATCTAAAACACCTAAATATGTGTTTTTATAGATTGACTTAATTTTAGTGAACCTAAGAATCTATTGCACAACTTAAAAATGTGATGTAAACTGTCATCACACGCGTAGAAAGAACTTTCCCAAAATGATATATATTATAAAAGACCGCGGCACCATTGAAAAAATTTACCTAATCGCTAGACAAAAATGTGGGTATATGGCAAGGCAGATATCAAAATTCTGAAAAAAGTTTTGAATTCGTCAACTTGTCTACTAAAGATTTGGGTGATTATAATAATTGTTTTTGGTAATATTATTTATAATTCAAAATTCACGTTTTATACTGTCATATATTTTATTTATAAATGTAAAATATTAAAGAAAAATTCCTAGATCGATCCTTAAAAGACAGGCCGGCAAATTAAAATCTGTTTTCAAATTTAAAATCTGACTTTCCAAAGTTGTTTTCAATGAATCACGAGTTATTTATATTATTTAATATAAAGTTGCGTGTCAACTTACGCCAGCATAGACGATTCGGTCATTTTTTTCTAAAACTTTAAAACTCACTGTTTAAAACCTTTGGCATTGTTTGTAAAATATCGTTAAAATGTATCAATATATCTACAATCTACATACATAATGTATGTTTTTATCATGAGAATTATCGTAAGTAAAATGAAAACTAGTATTTACTCTATTTTCATATATATATATATATATCGACTCGTATACGGATTATTTCGAGTTTTATTTCGGAAACTGATATATACTTACGAAAAAGATTACGAACATGCGATGAAAAAGACGAGTTTTTTTTTTTTTTTGAAAAAAAGAGCAAATTTAAAGTCGATTCGTCCTGCAGATGATGCTTAAAAGCTTTGTACGAGTAAAGGTATATAGTAGTGTAATATTGTCCCGTATAGCGACGCGGTTGATTTGACCGGGGAAAACTCGGATCACTCACACATCACGTAATTTTTATTTCGCGAATTAAGAAGAATATAATATATAAAGTCGAGTTCATGGTTGACCGACAGGGGACAAAAGCGGCTTATAAGCGCACTCTATATAAATATATATATATATATATAGTTATATGATATCGGACTGTACCGAGATTAGACGTACCTAGTCGTTCCGTTTTTGGACACGTTTCTTCCATTTTAAAACAAACCGTTTCGGGGGAGGGAGAGGCAAAAAAAGATTACTCCACGTAATCTCTCCGGATCGACGGAGACATCTGGAAAATACTTTTCGATTTTATTTTTATTTTTAGGGTATTTTCTACTTGCGCCTATACTGTTGTATTATTTTGAAATCGTATATTTAATTGAAATATATTATCGGTCCCGTATACGGCATGTATTCTTTCGATCGTTGTCTCATTTATTACAAGACCGATTCTATCGTCACGAGACCAATAGGAAATGTATATGTATGACTTTTGGCGTGTATAGGACGTATATAACATGCATATTATATGAGGACTACGCACTTATATGCTTCGTGCGCCAATGGATCGTAAAAGTATGTACACATGTATACCCGTAAAGGACTTGTTATTTGTACAACGTACCGTCGACCGACATTTTATTTATTTATTTATATAATTTTCAAATGTCTTTATCGGAACGGTTCATAATTCTCGTGCGAAATAGTAAATACTATACATATTACACAAACGCGCGCGTGGAGTTTCATTTCCATCGAAATGACTCCTTGTCATCAATCTAATATCTTATCAGACTAGGTTGTATGAGTTCACGACGTTTGGAGTCGTCCTGCGCATTATCAATTAGTCGAATGACTGCTTGCACAACGTGCCGTTCCAGTCTTGTCTCGGGTTTACGGGAAAATATGATGATTTCATCTACAATTCTAGGCTGCATCATATCACGGTATTTGGTTATTTCAAACCGGTAAACCGTTGCGTAATGGTCCGAACAGCGATATTTTGGAATATTGTCGTTCTTATCTTCAAAAAGTCTACACTGTAAATTCCTAAACAATTTGAAAACATTATTTTATATATATATAAATCTAGATTTAAGCCCTAGATTAACAAGAAAAATCTCCGGATTCTCGAGCTCTACTAACTCCATTAAATCCAGCCCTGTACTCCAAATATTAATAGGTGAATCGTCCCTGCACCTGTAAATAAAAATGTTGACTTTGAATCGATTTCCCAGCGCCAGGACGACTCACTTCATATTAACATACAATATATATATATATATACTTAAACACTGATAGGTACGTTAATGCTTTATTTTTCTCGATGTTTAAATAAATACTACATGATACTATTATAATTATTTAGTGCTCCTGTTATCGTGTGTATCGACATGAAAAATAAAATAATTCACCAAATATTTTATTCAAATAAAGAGTAAGACGTAGGAACTTTCTCTATGACTCTATCTCATTCTATAGGAATTGGTTATCTTTCCATACCATATTATATATATAAATATATATATATGATGTCAACGGAAGAAGGATTAAATTAATATTATGTTAATACAAAACGAATTTGTACATTTTATTATCCATGAAATAACTATTGTATACTGTAATGTCTTTGGGTTTGGAATTATATAGGTTAAGTATGGTATACACAGAATGATGTGTGTATGTGTGAGCAAGGCAACGATGTGCTCGTGAACTTTCATTTGTAACCGTATAATTGTTTTTTATTTGTATTTCGTTTTTCTCGATTTAATAAATTAATAAAGTATCTCGTTGTTATAATTGAGTATTTAAATTAATGTTATAAGAACACTATACATATACAAACTGCAGATTGGTCACTCGATAATAGTTTTTTTGGTGATGATTGTTTACAAATGTAATGAATACGATACATATTATGTAAATTTACTCGGTAGACATTTTCCGGGTTCACATTTCAGAAATCGATGGTGATTTATTTTTAGTTTTTTTTTTTTTTTTCTCGCTATATCGCGACAATCGAACACTCTGTATACACCTACAGGAGGAGAAATCAAATATATTCCAAAGACTATACAAATATATATATATATATAAAACATAACACTCCTTCGGACCCGTAAATTTATGACGTATAAATACGACCGGCGATATAATATTAGATCGTCGATGATATAGCGGAATATGTATATATGGACGCGTCTTCCGGTTGTCGGCCCCTGCAACTTTGTGTAGTGATATGAATATACAATATCTATATAATGTTTTTGACTCGGCCGTTTTATCGTCGTTTTTTCCTCGGTCCGTGACCGCGTTCTCCGTCGTGTCTCGTATGTAAATTCGGACGCCGAGTCGCCTGCAGCCCCGTACACGTATACGTAAATATAAGTAATAATATATATCGTATATACGCGATATATTCAAGGAAAATGGAATACATTTACGGCGAATATACGTATATAATAATGGGCCGCGTACCCCAACGTTTTTTGGCGCGAAACGACCAGACATTTGGACGGTATGGCAGTGAATAATGTCGTCGGCACCGCTAGTGACACCCCGAGAGGTCGTCACCGACAGAACGTCATGACGTATGCGGCGGACCTATATATATTTCTCTATTGTAACAAATGTACAGGACTCCGTACATTGCCAAATGGTTCGGACACTGTATATTGCGTACATTGTGATATCATATTATATACCACATATATAATATTATTATGTATGTGCGATAATAATATATAACGGCGTCCGAAGGGCCCGGTAAATCGTCTCGCACCAACGCCCTGCAAAGCGTATACAATAATATATATAAATATCAGTGGTGGTGGTGGTGAGGGAAGAGGAATGAGCGTGAAACGCTCCGTATGAATAATAATAATAATTTCGGGCCCGAAAACGATATCTCCATAGATAATAAATAGGATGGATGGGCCACCGTTTCGTTCGAATTCTGTGACTGAAGAGCCTATACTCGTTACCACATTGGTGGTCGTAACATGTGGTTGTGGTCAGGGTTACAAAAATTTATTATTGATAATTGATAATACGCGTATAAAATATTGATAAAATGAATTAAAATCACGAATAACAAACATAATCATATTATAAAATATAAATAATATCACTTGTCAAATAGTAAGTATTTTCGTCTAACAGAATGGTCAAGCATATTTTGAAATTTGACCCGTTTACTGGGTTATCACTTATCATTCAAGTAGGTATCAATACTACCACAATCACTAAACCACAGTTACCATTGTGGTAACGTATACGCTCTTCGTACACACAACGCTCTGTGTATTAGGCATTGGGATGGCCCATCCATTCCTTTATTATCTATGGATATCTCTCTTAAGCTCGCAAGGTGTCCATATTTTATCAACAGCTGTAGACTAAATGGCTGAATGAACGTATTCCAGCGATATAAACATCTCGCGAATCGCTATGGAAACCAGAATTTCGAACCGACAAAAAATCTCTTTATTCACGACCATAAACTGCAGGGTATTTCCGGATCAAAAATAATTACCCATGCCCGAAGCATCAACTAGTCGATAAATTAATATTGGGTTATCGTTAACTTTTAAATAACTAGTTCGGTTGCGATGTTGGTACTGTAAAATCTACGAGGAAGTTTTAACTATAGTTAATTAAAAAAAAAAAAAAAAAAAAAAAAAAAAATTTTACTCAGAATCAAAAAGTTTCATGAGGTGCCTATATCGTGAAATGTTTTTTCTTAAATTCAAAAAAATTACACTGAAAAAAACGTATTCGTTTTTGCCTGCAATTAACTTTTAATTGTTAACTATTGAAAATAACTATCTAATTAACTTAATTTTAAGTATTTAATTTTATCATGAATTTTGTCCATCATTGGTTGAAAGTAAAATAAAACATTTGATTATCAGCTTTTTCTCAAAATAAAAAATAAACAATTTTATATATTTTATATCTATTTCTACGAGATTTCTAATTTTATAAAAAAGTATTAGTTTACGAGTGAATCGATAGGAATGTCTTGGTTTTTCAAGTAGTATCGTAAATTAAGACTATACAGAAAATTACGAAAAACAACAATACTACACTTTGTGCTGTCCGAGGACCAAAGTAACGATAGATTAACTTACACCATCTGTATACCTCAACAATTTTTGTAGATTTCATTTTAAAATTCGTTCTTCTGAAAAATGTCAAAATATCAGGATATAATACTCATTATTATTGTTTAATTTACAGTTTAATTCTAAACTATATTGAAATATCCAAGTATCATTAGATATCATGTACGCTAAAGGGTCATTGATTTTTGAATCTTATATAATAAAGATATTATAACGATTTTACTTTTAAAAAATCCGTTTTTTTTTTGTATCTTCTTCTTAATGAATTTTTTTAAATCTTCAAAATATTCAAGAGTAGATTTTTATAACGAATGTCTCGTCAATTTTTATACATATAAATATAATGCGGTGAACATGGACGTGTACATGAGAAATTCATTAAAATCAACAATTTCTCAAAATATTACATATATACTTAATTACAGTACTGTCAGTAGATCGCATACTGGCAGTGTTATATTTACTTTATGAAAACAGTACGCATAATGCGTAAATTATTATTATACTAATATTATTCTAACGACGAAAACTGGGAGCTCGTTGATTTGGTTAAACACTTGCCAAAGAAATACGTCGTGGCAATTATCGCACGCACGGTGACAGTCATAACGGACGTATCCACTAATGGATTAATGTTCGTATACGAGTGTAACATTTTAGTGTTATCGTTTTTGCCCAATTGATTTATCCGAGTGATAAATATAACTTTGAATGTTCATAATTTTTAACGAAATACACGTAAATTACATAAAGTTTTGTTTTCACATCTATTACATAAAAATATATTTTTAAAACAGTTATATTTTTAGAAGTCGAAAGAATGACAGTCGAAATAATATTTAGTTTCCAAAATCGATCAAATATCTAGTGTTAAAATCCATTTTACAATAAATTCAAAATTGAACTGGATACTTCCGATTGGAATGTTATCATTACATTGTTAGCAGACATTTCTAAAACTTGTCCATTGATTTACTATATTGATTTGTTACCGTTCTATTTTTCGGTATATCAAAATCAATCGAAACCTCATAAAAACTATCCATCCAAATATGCGGAGTTAACGGAATTTATTGGAGTTTTCATTTGACTTTTTCAACTTTGAACTTTCTTATGAAAACTCTACACTTAACATTAAAAGTTCATTTAAGTTATCTAACATTGTGTGAACAGACCTATTGGAATTAATTAGAGCCCCATTTTCCATATGTATTGATCATAAAATTGTGTAATGTGAAATTGTCACATAAAATTAAATCCATATTCATACTTAGCATTAAAAGTTCATTTAAACCATCCAATAGTATGCACCAAAAGACTTGTTAGAAATTTAATTTATTGAACACATTTGAAATCCTCGTTTAAATTCTCAAACTTTGAATTTTAAAATGCGGAAATCTTATTTAACTTTATAAATCAATTAAAACCTACAAACACGATCCAATAATGTGCGAAAAGACTCGTTGGTAATTATTGGATCTCCAATAATACCTAATCTATCTAATCCTTCTTTTTGAATTATTCCACTTTGAATTTTCATTATTTATAAACAGTTTCTAGGGTAATAGAAAATGAGAAATTTAGCACACTCGAAATCGTGTTTTTCTTAACGTCCGTCTATCTGTCCTTACCATTCATTGACGCACGCGGGTTACCAATAGGTATTACAATTTTCATTCGTTTTGTTGGTTTTATGTTTAGGAGCATCTATATATAATATATATAATAATTTTTGGCCATTATAGATCTCTCTTCCATTACTATCAAACGTCAGTAACCGACAGACCCCCCTCCTACTTAAGTTCGTACGTTCTAAGTCCTACAATCCCATTTATTTAATAAAACAGATACAAAACGACATTAAATGAAGGACATGGATTTAGAATTACTGAGGTCAGCATAGTTCTGATCCCCACCCTCTCCCTTGTCAGATAATGCCAGAATATGACACCCCTCTCTCGCTACGTGCACACGTAGTAGTTGTTCGGCCCATTTCTATACATAGTAGGTCAAACAGAGATTGTTTTAAGAATGTTAACGGAATAAAAGTTTATTGTTCGCATAATTCGTTTAGAGACCAGTCATTTTGCACACGTTTGCCGAGTGGGCTTTCCAAACTCGTTTTCGAAAGCGTCCACTAGAAAAAAATGCCGGGTGCAAACTTAAAAGTCTGACAAAAGTAAAACGTAAATTGTGTTTTCGATTGAGCGCTTTCGTTACGTCACCACACGATGACGGTATTTATTCCGAAAAGTTTTGTCATTTCAACCGGCAGGCGTACGTCATAATATAATATAATGATGTACATTGTGTACACGGGTTGGCTGTACTACGGCAGGTGTACTACACTGCGTGCACGAGGGCTAAGAATAAATATAAAATATAATACAATATTGTTAAATCCTCGCGGTCGTTTAATGACGAGAAACGAAGTCAAACAACAACGGAACGGCGCGCGTAAGACAATACGGCGACGATTTCATCCTCGGCGTTGTTTCGCCCCCCCCCCTCCCCGAGTCCCTGCGGTATAGCATATACGATGGATGTGCATTAATTAAAACGTTTTGTTTGCCGTGTACCAGTCTCGAGGTGGCGCCCCCCCGGGCTGAAGAGACAAGTTGATTTTCTGCGCTATATTATACAGGAACCCTTTTTTGGGGTATAGAAACTCAAACAAGTCTCGAAATATGATCGTAGCCGTATTATTATTATTATTATTATTATTATTATACGTATATATATATATATATACATACATATATACACGGGGAAGACCGTATCAAAAAAAGGTTAATAACTCCGACGACGACACAAGCGAGCTGCACGAGCCGAAACCGAGTAAATATTTTTCTTGGCGTCTTTTTCCTTCATAAGTCCCGTATACGCGTGTACGTACATTCAGTTGCAATTAACGTGTATTGTACGAATTTATGCACGGAACATATTTGTACACAAGTCCTACACCGTTGATTAACAAATTTATATTATTATGTATAAAAAGTACTCCTCGACTATATGTATACTCATCATAATAATTATTACATAGGTACGACGCCCGAAAAATACGGCATGGTAAACTCCGGAAATTCATCAATGAATAAATAAATCAGACGTTGTAAAAGAAATACAATCGTATAATAATTATAGGCCGCTGAATTTGCGAGATCTCAATTATTATTGTAGTCCCGTCGTATGAAAAAGCCACCAGATGCGGGGAGAAGATCAATCGAAAACCGCGAAACCTTTAATAGCTTAGCCGACTCGACGACATTGGCGCCTAGAGACGATTGAGTTTTCGAAATTAAATAGTAACTGCAATAGTTTTTATTGTTACAAGATAAACGGTAAGATTTATGTATTAGGCTTTTTTGTTTTTATTTCATAAAAAAAATGATCTACTTCCTAATAAACGAGTAACATATAATAGTTTATAAGGTGGTACTTTATAATTGGACGTCGAAGGCCGATAGTGTTTCCCAAAGATTTCAAGGGGTTTGGGGCTTGCCCCTAATAAAAAACGAAGCTTCTCATGTTAAATATAAAATGCTCACTCTAAATAACGTTTTCTCCATGAAAAAAAAAACAATACTATTTATTTAAATTCCCCGGTCTGTTTACGTGCCCGTCGGCTCCGTATTCCTTTTCCTTTGTCGTTTTCAAACTATCTGTGATCGTTTTGAGATTTTCCGCGTTTCGTTCGTTCGCGTTCTCGATTTTTCTCAAGTTCTTGATGCTGGAAGAAAAATGAATTTCCAGTCATCTGACGTTATTTCTTAAATTTTCCAGTGCGCCATCAAACTTCCGAAATCGACTTTTGCGAACTTTGCTGACGTTTTTCGACATTGAGGATGGCCGATTCGTATTCCTCAGATATTTGTATACCCAATTGAACTTTTCTTTGTCTTCAAATTAACCCTGTTCAACCAGGACGTTCGTTCCGAATTCGTGTATATTATGTGTCAAGATATGGTGTTGTTTGTTATCTGAATTGTTTAAATACAAGAATTTTATCTTTCTTGGATTTTCTCTCTTTTCAACTTTCACTTCATCGTTTCGATTAGGTAGCGTAATGTCTTAAAGCGTATGTAAGTTACATGAACTTTTTATACGGGTTTATATCAAACACCCTCCTCCCTTCATCGTTGTACCAATTTTTTTCTCGGTCTAGGCGTCTGTGGAGATAACGAGTGTTTATCTATATATGTAGTGTATGGACAAAATCTTAACATATTTTCTTATCATTAAAACTTCTGTTTTTTAATATTTATTATCATTTTTTTATTTACTTTTGGTTAGCTTAAATTAACTAATTTTCAAATTTAAGTACCGAGTACCTATTATAGATCCAAATATTTAATTAAAATTGTGCATTATATAATACTCCATGACGAATCCGTATTCGATTTTTATGATGTTTTTTGGATAATCGTAGATTTATTCGACAATAGTTATATAAAAACCAGAGAACGGTAAGTCTGAACGACTGATTCACATAATAGGTACCTATATTATAGTTTTAATATTTAACAGTAATGAAGTTCAAATCGTCGGACTTCCGTAGCATTTTTCATAATTTTAATTAAATTGATATACTCGGGTGAACATTCTTCATAGGTATAACGATGTTTAATCAGACCAACATTTCCACCTGACCAGTGGCTACAACGGTTATATTATAAAAAACCAGAGAACCATAATTCCGATCGATTGCACATATGCAGAGTAGGTATCTACTATATTTTACTATACCTGTATTATATTTGATTTATTATTTTATATACAATTGTCGAATTTTCGTAGTATTTTTTTTAACATTTTAATTAAATATAATTGACGTGTAGTTCTGATGTTGTTTGAAACCCGTTATACTTAGGTAAGAACCGAGCGAAGTTAGATTCAAGTTTATATAATTACCTGTGAATAGCAAAGTCGATAAATGTTTGGATTACCTACTTTGCCAACCTACAGAAAAACTACAGAAACACTTAAGGGGTGAAGGACTATCTTCTAGAAAGCGAAAGCCAGTTTCCACTGTAGGCCGAATATTTTTAAAATTAATTGATTAACAGTATTATTTCCTAAAAAAAATTTCAGTCTCACTCAAAAGAAGTTGCATTTACGAGTATTTGAACCCAGTTAGTGTTGCACTCATGTTAGTAAAATATAATATAAATATATAAGTTATAGATTTATTTTAAAAAATTAACATTTTCGACTTTTATTTTCATTGAAACCAAAGTTTATTTTAAATAAATTTAAATTTTAAATAGCCAAATAATATTTCTTTTATTTATACGTTTCGAAATTATTTGTACAAATACCTACTATATTTATTATATCGTATACGTTTGAATTAATTTAAAATTAGCCAGTTGGTAGGAGAATCAGATAGGATACAGGTGATGGATGCATTGAATTCAAAAGCAATAATAAATTATATCTTTTGATGAAATTATATTTTTATATGATTTTCCAATTTATACAATTTTTTCGTCATTGTTGGTAGTTTTCCGTTACTATAATTTATAAACATTTACTTTACGTTTAAAAGACTGTAGAGAAAATCGAAAATCTAAATTAATGAAATTCCAACTACAATAAATTTTCTATCAGAAAAAAAGTACTCAACTCCTTCTGTCCAAAAACTGAGTACATGCATAATTTATAAATTAAATTTCAAAATACTTCCCGAAATAATTCTGGCCTATTATAAAAAAAATCACCTTGTATAACTACGTTTTCTTAAAAATCTGATTTTGATAAATTCTAAATTTTATATTTTCTAAAATTCAAAAAGTACAGTGGCTGACCCCAAATAGTTGGGAGAGAAATCGAAGGAAAAGAAGAAGTACAATGTACAGTGTACACTTCTCAATGTACGAGTATAATAATATATTGTATCTATATTCTTAATAAAATTTAAATTTTCTATACGTAAAATATACTAGGTTCTTTGATTTTTATATCTTGTTAATTTTTTTCCCCATCATGTTTTTGTAACTGATTTTGATACGCCTCCAAAAATATTAGTTTTAATTTTTCGTAGTTTTCTCAAAAGATCAATTTATTAATGGCGAAAATCATTATAGGATATATTATAGAATATTTAGTGTTTAGTACCTTCTATCAATAATAAGGATTGCATATAAAATGTATGTGGATTATGGGATGAAATATAACACTTTGTGGGTCCGTTTCGGAACGGAATATATAAAAAGGTCGTCACAAATAATTTTTTTCTCATTAATATTTAAAATATACACAACGTTTATTGGGCTCCTATGTGTACCTTTATAGTTCATAAAATGCAAGTCCTTCTCCCAAAAATATTACAATTATTTGTTATCTGATCATCACAGCGTTTCATTTCGAGCTCAAGACCATCGTGTATACATAAAAGATAATATAATGTCTGATGAGTGCATATTTCTGTTTGCCCATCGTACAAAAGAATATGGTAATTATTGTTTGCTGGATTCCGGCGTTTTAATTTCGACACAGGCTTTTTTGATATTTTAATAACGCGACTATAGTTTAGGTTAAAACGGTGCAAAAATGAAAATGAAAAAAACATTTTTGCATTAATGTACAATACGCGGGTATAGTTCTCCCGACTGGATAATACGCAAAAGAATAGTTGGTAATAATACTTGACTTCAAAATATTGTTTATAAATATGCATATTGTATGTACGAATATATATTTTATACAAAACCCAGTACAAATCAATATTATTGTATAGATAAGTACAATATTGAGAGATATAGGACGATTAAAGTTCATTTTATCAACTTTTTAAAAAAATTAATTATGTGTAAGGTTGAGAGGTTCAAGAATTTATGATGTGTTTTACAGAAGGATTACTTTTTTGAGGAAAAAACGATTTAGTGTAGATGTAAGGCAAGTATATTCTGTTATCCTAATTATGCTAAAAGTTACTTTTTATAAAGCAGCAGTGAGGCCTAAATTCATGCATAGATCAGAATGTTGGGCAGTAAATAAGAAGACGAGTACAGAAGATTAGTACAGTATCAGTGATCACTGATCAGAACGCTAAGGTGGATGGGTGGAACGATTAGAGAAGATAAAGTAAGAAATTAATATATCAGATTTCAGATTTATATACACTGAAAAAAATCTTTGTAATATTGAGAATAATAACGATTAAATCAACAAAGTTCTTGTCACTATACAGAAAACTAACATTTATGTTTAATTAACAATATTGTCTATTCGCATTTTTTTTTTTTTGTTTCTGTAAACGACGTTATCCGTTTCGGCCAAAATGAACTTTTCCCTTTTCCGTCAATAAACTATTTTAGTTACCGATGAACCAATATATATATGCATATCACTAAATTGACATGGTTATATGTCACGCCCCAACACCCTCAAAGAATCAATTCATCAATCAACCAAAACTTTCTTCGCTAAAAACGCAATATCATCATTTCCGCACATCAAAAATCTTGGACAACAAACTCTCTCCAAACCTCAGGGAAAAAACTGCGACCAATATTTTGGTCTAATATCTAATATTTAATATTCTTTAAGCAAATTTTCACTCCAGTACACAGATATTTTCTTCAACATTTCATAGGCACCCAGCCTAAAAAGTTAAAACAGGTCATCGAGACTATCAGACGAGCAAAAGCAAAAGCTATATTAAAAAAACATAAAACACATTTTTTATCATATATACACAAGTGTACAGTTACAAAATTTAATAATAATTGTATCGTCGATTAGGGATAAAAAAAAAAAAATAGGTACCTACTTACAGCAATTTAAAGTAATAACTAATCTTATAATATTTCGCCGTTAAAGTATATACAAAATCGCTGCAGTTACAAAATGTTATAAATTGATTATCGATAATCGTAACAATAAAGCAATAATTTCCTATGTATACTCAGGTATACGACTCTATAAATATATTATATACTATCTGAGTGATATAAAATGTTAATGTTCAGTAATAATATAATGTATAAGTAAGTTATAACTTTATGAAATATATATAAATATACATAATCTATGGATACTATTATATTTCATACATTTTTATTAACTCTGTAATAAATTTAAATAATTTATTTCTATAAACATTCGGTTTTTTTATATACTACCTATATAATATAATATATATATATATATATATATATATACGACTATTGGAATACATTTTTAGTAGTATTTTTATAAGGCATTATTATTATACTGTTATGTTTATTACTATTATGAGTACGGAGGGTATTATGGGTTATTTATATTGGTTTTTTAAATTTACAAAAAATATAAAAAGGATCGTATAAAGGACTTTTTTCTTTGTCTCGCGAGCAAAGACCCTCATCCTTACTGCAAAAAAACCGTGCCACTGATTATTATTATTAGACCTTTATATTACTTATTATTCGCTTACGACTTTCACTGTAATGTTATATTATCCGACACAGATTAAAGGGTAGTTAAACCGATATTAAATTACGTCCTGTATATATTTCAGTCGTAACTTTGATTTCGTTAATAACAACGCACGCGTTATAGTCATTATCGTACACGTTATACTCGTATAGTACAAATATAATATATACCACTTTGTGGACATAATAATAATATTACTATTATTATTATTATTATTATTATTATTTCATCATTTCTCAGACAAAATACTATAAAATATATTATTATGACGGAAAGTTGTTGAGGTAGATATGCGGTATAATTTTAAAGACATCGTACAATTGTACAAATAAGTATTATAAATATGATAAAAGTACGAATAAAGAATTTTTTGTTCGGCTTAATTTTTCTCGCATTATTGACATAAATATATATATATTTTTATTTTTACTCATAATTTAAAAAAAAAAAACCGGGCAAGTATAGGAGTGGAAGTACTTTGCTTATCAGACAGGGTACTTACTCTTGCGGAACGGTATATTGTATTTGATAGCAATGATAAATCATTGCTGAAAAACGATGCTGATCGGAGCTTCGATGTATTTTTGACTATTACCGCTAGGCATAAATTAAGACATTCGGTATTTTTGACATAACACCGATATAAAAAAAAACAGATAGCTGTGTAGAGTGTGACTTTACTAATTAAAGTATTTTTATATTTAAATATTTATTTACAATAGCTAGGTGTAATATACAACAATTCGGGTATTATCCAGAATAAAAGATAAGTAAACTTAGTTAACGATACACTACAGTAGGTATATTATTAGATTTCTGCTATTGAAAAAAAAAATATATATATGGCTGGAAAAATCAGCACTTTAATAGATAAAAAATTACTTTAAAATATGCGCGAAATATACATATATTTTGTGAAAATTTCAAGTATACAAAGACATTTATTTTGAAATGTGAGTACATTTTATACCGAGATAACATGAAAATAATGCGAATATTACAATAATTATAATAAAAAGTTTAAATAATTAAAATGGTCAACTTAAAAAGTGTTAAAAATTTTGTATTGATATTATCAATGTAATCACTAATGGTATCGACAATGAAATTAATATAGTCATCAGAGCGTAGGACGTGAAAATTACCATTTTGTGAATTAAAAGTTAATATTAAACAAAAATTTACTCGTTTTATATAATTTGATTAATATTAAGTAAATATTTATTTTTAAATTTAAAATTTCGTGTTTTGAAATCTAAATATAAAAAAAAAAGTACATTTTTCAAAGAGAAATACAAAAGGTATTTCAAATACAGTAAGTACATGTATATGTGTGTGTGTGTGTATGAACCTAACCTATAAAATATGGATAATTGAATAACACATGGTTGAACGAAAACAAAACTTATTATAAAGACTTTTACTACATATATTATAATAATAATAATAATAATAATAATAATAATAATATGATGGGCGTGATAGAAAGAAAAAACGCCTTCGGTTTTTATACAGCGTTTTAATTATTTCACGTATTATATATTGTATTCCAGAACCTAGAATGGTGTTTAAAAAAAACAAAAAAAAAAATATTTAAATAAAACATTTTTTCTTCCACGCCGATACCATCAATACGAACCAGCGGTGATCATTATTATTATTATTATTATATTGTCGTCCGCTCGTTGATTAATGCGCTCGGTTTTGTACTCTTGTCGTCAATGTCGACGCGTCTCTTTCGGGTTTACCGGTAAGTACGACTTTTTGTTGGTTTCGTTTTTTTATTGTACGCCAAAAACGGGCGTATATATCCTCCCCCCTCCCACCGTCGGTCGGTCGGTCGCCGCGTTAAGGGACCCGTTGACATTTCGATTTTGACGACGACGACCGGGCGGGCAGGCGGTGGTTGCACATGTCGTCACGGCCATTGGATTACATAATAGATGTGCGAAAAATTCATGGATGAACAAATAAATTCAATGCTCTTTTTTGTTGTTATTTTACGAAAATAAAAACTGCGCGTGCGGCACGTGAGACGTATACGCGGAACCCTTTTCTTGACGCCACCGCCAACGCGTGTACTCGAAAAGGTTGCTATGGAATAAACCGCGTGTGTGTACACGGTGATATTTGTCCCCTTCGATTCCACGAGAAAAAAATAAAGAAGAAAACCAACAATTCGCGGAAAATATTAACGATCCGGAAAAAAAAAACAGACATTACATCCATGTAAAGTACACGTTATAATATAGGAAACGGAAAGAGTTTTGCGGGGTTTTTCCACCCCAATACGAAATAATAATTTTAAGTGCCAAGACAAATGTATAAATGATTTTTTTTTTCAGCGCACTTATCTGAAATCCTGGCAGTAGTTTTTTTTTTTTTTTTGTGCTAGGTAAATTCGAAATTTTACACTGCTGCCTATATTTTCACACATGTTTGGTAAATTATCAATACCGTTTTAACATTTTTAGGTTAGCTTGTATTGATGTATGCGGTTTCTTTTTTCTAGCTAATACTATAATTATTACCACGCTGATAATATTATTATGTTTTTTAGGAATTGTTTATCGAATTTCAGAAATTTTTTGTGTTACAAATTCTGATAGTTATTCCAAAAATATCCAACAAACTATTATGCATTATATGCTCAAAAATAGTTGCACTCGAAAGGTCTGGAAAAGTCAACAAATTTTCAAGTACTTATATAAACCACTATTATTAAAATTAAAATTAAAAATATTCTCGGTACGATACCTCGATCAAGCTCGGTTGAATACAAAAATGTCTTAAAAATTAATATCGGAGGTAGTATCGTCTCGGAATTAGAAACGGTTGTTTTTGACATAATATACGGCAGTCATGAGACCGTTTAAATCACATTCATACTTAATTGTTTTAAAAAAGAATACATTTACATCAATAATCGCGTGGCGACGGAATTTTTTCATTGTGGACGAATTTACGCTTTTATACCCGACCTTTATCCGTCACTCTCTTCAAATAAAGGCATTTTTTTTTTATACCTCGTTATATACCGATTATGAATAAACATTAAAAATTGAAATTCTCTATTATTATGCCACGGTGTAACGACAATAAAGATTGATATTAAGTATTTATTTATAATATTGTTTTAGTATGGACATTAGTTCAATATATCCAAGCCAATGATAATTGACAATATTGTGGTTTGCATCACCAGAAGTGGTGGATTAAAGGTGGAGGGGTGGAGTACTCCCCTGGCAGTTATACATATAATTAAAGTTTTAATATTACATTGAGTTATAGCCAATGCTAAATATTGCGATTACAAAATTATAAGTTTCAGCCTCCCTCCCAAAAATAGCCTGGATCTTCCAGTGGTGTGTACCCGCCGTGTATACACATGTTCCATTCACTATAGTGCACTGATTTAGTCTATACTCTGTAAAAATAGTAAAGATATGCACTATGCTAGGTGTATACTCAAACGTGCCTACTAAAAGTAGTAAAAATAAAGCCGGTCAATTGGTCGGATGTGCTATTGGTATTTGAATTCGAAAGTAATGGTACATCATTTCTTTCGATAATATAATAGCTGTGTATTATAATATTTTCCGATTTATATCGATTTTAAAGCTCTACGAGAAAGCTTAAAATCGATCTTTAAAAAATACCAAATAGAATAAATTCGGAACCGGGAATCCCACAGTAATGTATTATAAACGGTTAAATTTTATTGTTAATTTTTCGTATGAAAAACACGTCAATTGTATTGATTTTCCGGATGCCGATGAGGGTATATACATAGAGAAGGCAAAGGGATTATATTATATACTATAGTCGGATCAAAAAATATATATCGCAGTGCCTCGATGAAATTTACAGTCCCGCCACGCCATGTTGCAATAGAAATCCATTTGTACAGGTTTTTTTCTTTTTTATGAAAACCACAACCGGAAGAAAACTTTTTATTTTTTTTTATTTATATATTTTTATTATCTATATATATATATATTAACTATCCCATATTGCGTAAATAGGAGCCAGTAGGGTTTTTTTTTTTCCCCCGCAAGATATTAATAATTTTCCAAATGACTTACGGGCGTTCTTTTTTTTTATAGTTTTATATGGGCGTTTTATACCGGAACACGAAAATCGTCGTCGTTCTCACGCGCCGCGTCGCAAAACCCCCGTCGTCTCTTGTCCCGCGGGCAATATCACCGGAGACGCCGCGCACAGGAAGAGCCGTGCGCGGCACAAACGTTCGGGCCCGCCGTTTGCCAAGTCTTGGTCTGCCCGGCCGTGTACAATATCGTAGTAGTTTTTTTTCTCGACTACGACGACGACGACGACGACGACGATAATAATAATAATAATTGCTCGCAGTTTCCTCCAGTTTTCGCTGTAAAACGTATGATTAATTCGCGCGTATACGCATCGGAAAACCGTCGACGTTTTGCGTTATTTGGCCATTAAACGGGCGGGCCCATAACTCGCCCGAAACGATTATACCATCACCACCGCCACCACCACCAACAAACAACAACAACAATAATAATAATAATAATAATAATAATAATAATAATAATAATAATAGTAATAATAATAATGGACGTCGTGCGTCTTGTTGCGGTCTTGTGCAAAGAGGCAATAATAACGTCTGGAGACGACATATTTGTTATATATTTTATAAACGTATGCCAGTTTTGCACGTCGTATACATTATATATATCATAATAACATATTATTATGTAAAGATTTAAGACGGTTTATATAACAATGCCGGGCATAAACGAGCTAACAAGTTAATAGTTGGTTAAAAGTCAAGTTAATTTCAACGTTTGACTGAACTTTTCATATTTGATTTTTAGATTCTGAGCGTAGCGAGGAAGCTTATGGTTTTACAATGATGTTTATTTTTATTTTTCTGTAAACACTTTTTCTACCAGAAGGAGTGCTCCGATCTTTACACTCATACCCGGTTTCCGGTAGCAAATTGCATCTAGTTGGTACTTTTGAGAGGTCATTTTTCGATTTTC